>CM054058.1:486332328-486633508 GCA_028641055.1 Alopecurus myosuroides
GCGCGCGCGCGCCCAGCCAGGGCGAGACCAAGCGGTGCGCGACCTCCGCCGAGGACATCGTGGACTTCGCGGTCGAGATGCTAGGCGGCGACATCGTGGTGCAGAGCACGGCGTCGACGGCGGGCAGCGGCGGGGACGTCAGGCTCGGCAACGTCACCGGCGGCGGCAGGGTGACACGGGCCGTGTCGTGCCACCAGAGCCTGTTCCCGTACCTGGTCTACTACTGCCACTCGGTGCCGCAGGCGCGGGTGTACCGCGCTGACATCATGGCCGCCGCTGACTCCGAGCAGAGGATCATCAACCGTGGGGTGGCCATCTGTCACGTTGACACCTCGGACTGGAGCCCGGGCCATGGGGCGTTCGTCGCGCTCGGCGGGAAACCTGGCGAGATCGAGGTTTGCCACTGGATCTTCGAGGGTGACATGACATGGACTGTCGCAGATTGACCAGCTCTCTGTCAAACTAAAAAGATGAGTTCTCCTACTGTTTCTTCTTCCGAAAGAATTGTTCACTCTGTGTAGTAGCGAAATTAAGGGTTGGTTCAACATCAAATGTAAATCCTAGAAATTCGGGTTGAGTTGTGGGTAACTTGATTTCCTTTGATCAAATTGCATTTGCCGTGGTAAAAGAAAGGAGTTCTACAAATCGGATCAGATTCGTACTTGACCAAGTTGTGTACTGCAAAGACATTCCTGATGGCTGCTGGACGGTGGATATGAGTCAGACTTCAACTTTTTATTACAACAAAGCCAGGCTACATATTGCGCACTGTATCCAGACCGGCATGCCCGAAGCGGCTGGAGGGCCCTGGGCGCGAGTGATAAATGCCAAAGATGCCATCTCCTATGGGGTAGGCACGCATTTGCCATTGGGAACAGCAGGCACCATAGTGAGGTGAGACTCTTGATGAGAGGATCAACTGTTGGCCACAGAACTGGCAAGAGTCGATAATAATGGCCAGAGTGTTGTGCGTCACAACAAGAATTGTGCTTGCACTCACAAATCCCTCTGCGTGCGGCCAGATCATGTGATTATTTTTGTGTGGTGGGCAGCTCCTTGGCTGGCCAACACTGAAGAGTACCAGTGAGTGTGTGGCGAGTTTGGTGAATGGCTTTAAGATTAGCAGACATGGCGGATGAGGGAAAACCTTATCTGCATTTCTCTGTCTAGCATTGATTTGGGACACTTGCTTGCCTCAACTCTGAACATTTACAGGTATCACTTGATTTGGGCTGTTTCTGAAAGGAAACCCACTTGCATGACCACTAGCTATGATTTCCTGCTTCAGAACAAGAAAGAAACAACTAGAAGTTCATCTAGCTCGTAGACATGCATCATTTCATTCTTCCGTGAAAAGTTTATCGTTTCCTTGAGCAATCTGTGCCTGATCCAAGCTGTTTAACTAGATATGCAAGCTAGGAACCTGTCGATTCCTGTCAACTGACTCTCAATGATCTGGAAAATCAGCACTGTGAGAATCCCATCGCTAGGCTCTCATATGCTTGGAAGGCGGGCTCATGACAACTTTGGGATATGTTCTCTCTCGCTTATGCAGTGGCCACTACAAGCGGGTTCTTATCATTGATTTTTTTTTCTTTTCGCGAAAACGCAGAAACTTTATGTTTTATTGCATTAATAGAATGAAGAGATTTGCATGCTTATTCTTTTGGGTTCATTGCATTGATAGAAAGCCAAGAAGAGATTTGCATGTTCAAGAATGAGCGGACACCACCCCGTACAACACGCAAAACCCAGTAGAACATAACGATCACGACTTGATGCAAACATCGAGCGTAGTACACACTCTACAACCGGCTAGTCCGAAGACCACAACCGGTATCTGAACTACAAAGCGATGGAGGTTGCCCTAAGCTATGCAACGTCGTCGTGTACGCCGGTCACCTCTGAAGAATGATAGTTCCAACTAAATTTCCCTTATCGGCACACCATCCACCCTTGATGTTGGAAGTGGTGGTAAGTAGATGGAGTGACTTGGTCAATCCCGAGAGAGGCACCCTCTTGGACTCACCGGCGACGCGTGCATTGCGCCCCTGGAATATCAACCTAGGATAGCGACGAGCAGCGGAGGAAAGCAACAAGGAACCTCGCGCCATGACACCAAACGTGATGCCCCCAATAGAGGGATGACGCCGCCATCACGCCATTCCAACCGAATCTAGGTTTTTACCCAGAGACGACAACCAAACCGAAGGAGCGAGAGAAAATGACTCACACTCCTCGACGACGCCTCCAAAGAGGGGAACGACGCACGGTGTCACCGCCACAGGCACCGGCAGAAGTCGGGCAGCAAGACTTTATTATCATTGAAAATTATGAGTAAGTCGTGCAAACAATGTAAATATTGACAAAGAAAAAGAAACATCCTAGTTAGGCTTGTTCTTTTACGGGACCGCCAGACAAAAGCTGATCAATGCCCAGGATCTCTTGGCTACTTTGCTAAAAGCTCAGTCCCTGCGTCATAATGCTAGCGGAGTAATTAAAACAGTGACAAAGCAAAGCAGTTTTGTGGTCTCACTAACCTAGGTCAGCACAGGTCACCCTGACGTCATCCTCGAACTCAGTTTAAGGATCAGGGTTTAATCAGAATCTGCCATGATGTTAAATGCTAAGCGTAACCTAGTATAGGATTTGCTTCTCCTAATTATTAATACCTGAAAGATTGCCCAATCCTATAGCACTCGAATTCCCCAGACAAGCTTGACGCGTATGTCGTCATCCTCTTTGTTCTTTTCAGGCATGCCGATTGATCCTTTTCCAGAAACCACATGGAAAGAATATTGCAGTTTAGATGCAAAATCTGTTGCCGTTTGCTATCGAAGTGAAAATTAACAAAAATAACCTCCAAATTAATCTTCAGCACAAAATAAACCTATTTGTAATCTATTTCTAAAAATAACCCTTTTGTGTGGCGCCCGCAACTGGGGTGCCACGTTATGAAGTGTGACTCCCCAGACTGGGGTGCCACACTTTCGGCCAGCGTGGCAGCATGGGACCCGCGCTTGTAAGTGTGGCGCCGGCTTCCGGGGAGTTACACTCTGAAGCGTGGCTTCGTTATACAGGGTGCCACACCCTGTGAGTGAAACTGCCCCGTTTGGGTGCTCACGGGCAGAAAGTTTTTAAGTGTGACACCCTAGTCTAAGGTGCCACACTCTGAAGTGTGGCTCCATTGCTCAGGGTGCCACACGGTGAAATTGTAACCGTTTGGCTATTGCGAGTGAAACAATCTCAGAAAGACTGAAATTCACAGAGTAGTAACAGTGTAAAAAGAATACCATAGAAATAGAGTTCACAACATTAGATTGCAAGATTCACATAAATCTCGAAGTTCACGACGGTACAAAGTTCGCAACAATGGCACAAATTTAAAGTCATGGCAAAGTTCAAGCGAAGTTCAGGAGATAGCCAATGTCCATGGCGACATCAATGTGGGAGACTCTATTCAGTCCAACGTGGATACTTGCCCTTGCGGTTGCCCGCTTGATTCTTCCCTTGCGCATGGCGGGCTAGCTCGCGATTTCTTTCCCGCTCCTCCTCACGAGCCCTCTTAACTTCACGCTTCTTTTTCTCTTTATCCAAATGTTCCGTCTCCATACGTTCATTCATCTTGTATTTCCTCTCTTCATCTTGGCGGTGCTCCTCCAAACGGCGTTTTATCCTTGCCTCGTTCCTATCTACCTCATTCTTGTAGTAGCTACATTGAAATAGGTCTATCCACTCGAAATAGCTGCAAAGGAACGATGATGACTACAAAAAGACAATAATCATTAACCACCTAAAAAATGTCCCGGAAAAACATGGATACAGAGGATACATGTCTTGAGACGGTCATAGGTAGATTTCTGTTCTTCCTTGTCCCAAGCATAGTTGGGACACAACCAAAACTTTCTTTCTCTTGTGTCATCCCAACCATCGGAATGTTTAGCCGTGCAAATGTCTTGGCACCAACACTTGAGTGGATCCTCCTTGGGAGTGTCAATCGCATTCATGTGCTTGAACTTTGTCATGCTTTAAATTTGTGCCCATTGTTGCGAATTTTGTAATGTCGCGAATTTCGAAATTTATGTGAACCTTGCAATCTAATGTTGTGAACTCTATTTCTATGATATTCTTTTTACACTGTTACTACTCTCTAAGTTTTAGTCCTTTTGAGATTGTTTCACTCGCAATAGCAAAACGGTTACAATTTCATCGTGTGGCACCCTTAGCAATGGAGCCACACTTCAATGTGTGGCACCTTAGACTGGGGTGTCACACTTAAAAACTTTCTACCCGTGAGCAATCAAATGGGGCGGTTTCACTCCGAGGGTGTGGCACCCTGTATAACGGAGCCACGCTTCAGAGTGTAACTCCCTGGTAGCCGGCGTCACACTTACAAGCGCGGGTCCCATGCTGCTACGCTGGCCGAAAGTGTGGCACCCCAGTCTGGGGAGTCACACTGCATAACGTGGCACCTCCATTGCGGGCGCCACACAAAAGAGTTATTTTTAGAAATAGATTACAAATAGGTTTATTTTGTGCTGAAGATTAATTTTGAGGTTATTTTTGTTGATTTTCAGGCTATCGAAAGGCACCACATCCTCAATGGATCCTGAAAAGAACCCTGCATTCCCCATGCCTTCTGTTTAGCTTTAACAGGAAAAGAGACAGACTAGCTAGTGATTTGACAATCCCTCGGCAATCTAGGCTCGAAAAAAGACGATTCCTTTACAAGATCTCAGTTCACATTGTTTTTCCTGGAACGCCAGCACTCTCTCAAAGTTATTCGCACTTGCACTCTGCAGAAGCTGTGCACATTTGTGGTTCCGTGCCAAATTATCGAGCAAGCAGAGCCATGTGCAGGAGAGCAAAAGTGTACTAGTACCTGCTGGCTTCAGTTGAGTTGAGGCTATCATGGCCGCTTCTTCTTCGTGTTTTTCTCTCAAAAAAAAAGAAAAAAAATTGGCCGGGGAAAGCTACTCCTCAACGAGAAGAGCAAGACGAGAGAGATTCAGTGAAGTTTGTAAATCAAACACAGTAGGAGCTTATGAAAGTAACTTGGGTCTGGGAGTGCTCCAAAGTTTGGTCCTGAACTGGGTACAGAAGGAGAAACATCCGCACGGGAAATGTCCATCCGGCCGTGTGTAATGTACCGATGAAAGCGATGTGCTTGTCTTCTGATTTAGACATGGAAGAGCATGTGCTGTGCAGCTGTCCTCCTTGCAGGTCTCCGTCTATTAAGGAATTGTTGTGGTGGTTGGACTCTTAAGCATGTGCAGTGCATGCAATAGTGTGGTCCTCTTACGGAAGAATTACTACTCGCTTTGCTTATGGAAATGTGTACATCTGCTTCGGAAAATACACATCTATATACGGGTGCATCTACCCCGATTTTAAAAATCACATTTCTAAATGCCGAAAAATCCGGAAAAAAATTGCGAGTATACGTATCTGTGCTCCAAGCACACACACAAATTTTTATGGTAAAAGAGTTTTTATCTGGTCTATGTAAAAAAGACAAAAATATGTCTAGTAAAAAAATTAATTTAGAAATAAATTTGTCTTTTTTAGACAAAATAAAAAGTCATTTTTTCACAAAACCTTTTGGCGCACCCATATTTTGTGGACATGTACACATAAAATTGTATCCCAATTTTTGGTCTTTTTAAATCATGTTCAAAATGATTTTTTTCAAAAAACGGGGCAGATTGATGCCCCGTGTTCAGATCGTGCACTCTCCATGTGCATCTTGCTCCCACTGTTGTTATTCTATCCCGGCAGAGCTAATGTGGTAGGTACATAGGTCAACTCTGTCTCTAGGGCGACTATGGGCGACCTTGTGCCGCCACCGCCCCCTCGAGACGGGAGTCAACCTGATCGCCGGAAGGAGTCCATTCTGAAGACGATTCAGGAGTCATCCGAGTCAAGGAGTCATACGCGGATGGAAGGAGGAAGTAGAGTTCGTCCCGGGGACGGATCTGGGAGGGCGGAGTCAGCCGCCATAAAGCTGGAGGCAAAGCCAACCATAACCTACAATCGAAGGCCAAGTATCCCATCTAAATCCATGCTCGATCCAGGGAGGCGAACGGCACAGGCGATGGCGTCGTCGTCGAAGGGCGAGGTGGGGGAGATGCGATCTGCGGGCAAGGGGTTGAGCCCTCTCGGAGGCATCCAATCGAAGACCACACCTGCAACCTTGGTCCCTGTGCTTGGCAAAGAGGTGCTATCGCTGTCATTGCCGGGCGGTGGGGGCGATCAAGGGGGTTCCGTTGAGGTTCCTGCCCGCCCAAAGCCGAACGGTGGTGGCAGAATAGTACCAATTCGCCGCCGGGACACTGTGGTCATTGAGGAGGTGCATGAGGAGGAGGATGGTAATTGGGATGATGGCCAAGAGTTGGACGAGGAGGAAGGGCTCCCGCAGGGCCAACTTGGAGAAATATCTGATATGGAGGATGATGCATATCTTGAGGAGCAAGTTGACGATGATGTGGTGGAGGCGCCAAGATCTTCATGGCAACTTCTTGCAAGGTACTATGCGCAGCGAAGCCGAACGCGAAGACCATGTTTGAAAATTTCGAAGAAGTCTGGCACCTGCGTACGGGAGTGAAATACAAGGAACTGCAGAAGAACTACTATATCATCACCTTGTTCTCTCAAGGCGACTTCGATTTTGTGAGCCGGGGAGGGCCCTGGATTTTCAACAAGAATGCACTACTGGTAAAAGCAATTGATGACAAGGCCAGACCATCGGAGTGTGTCCTGAACTCAGTGCCCATATGGGTACGAATATATGACGTTCCATGGGGCAAACAGAATGAAGAAACTGGAATGAGGTGGGGGAATTTGCTGGGCAGGGCATTAGAAGTGGATGCCCCGAATGATGTGGAAGATAAAAACGAGTTCTTGCGGGTCAGGGTGGAGCTACCCTATGATAGGCGCTTACAGACCCAACTCACCATTGGGGTGAAAGGGAAGCCTAATGCCCAGAAAGTCTATAAACTCAAATATGAGCATGTACCTTATTACTTCCTCCATTGTGGCTATATGGGGCACGGAAAGGAGGTCTGTGAGAAGCGAAGGCTGGGCATTCCGTCGCAGGAATATGGATCATATCAGCTGCGATGCTCCCCATACAAGAAGTTTGAGCATAGGGCTAACTATGTGCCATCACTGGGGCAGCCTAGAGCCCGGCGTGGCCTGAGTTTTGCAAGCTTTGGTAGTGCTGACTCGCATACGTCAAGAGGACCAAGTGCACCGGAGACCGGAACATGACAAGCCGAGGTGGCAAGCCGAGCCTAGGCAGTTCTATGTGCCGGAACAAGTGGGTCACGGGATGGTTTTGAGGCGGATGAGAGGGTCAGGTTGGAGGAGGTAAACCAGGAGTTGTCCAACCAAGTTGAAACACTTGGGATGAGCCTTCCCAATCAGGTGGACGAGGCCAATACAGTGCAGGACCTTGCTGCACGCTTTGAGGTTCAGCGGCAGAAATCCGGTGTTGTGATGGAGAAACGCATCAAGAAACCTGGTGGCAAAAAACCAATGCATAAAGGGGATAGCAGTGGGCTGAAGATAGCTTCCCTTGGCACATCGGACATGATCCCAGCCTTACAGGGGATGAGTAACTGGGGGGAACGTACGGCGTCTCCGAGGAGTCCATGTCTGCGGTGGACCAAGTACCGCGCAAGCGGACAATGACCAAGAAGGACACCTTTTTGTTTGGGCAGAATTTGGCCATGGTACCATATGATGGTGACCAGAAGGGTGGGGAGCAGAAACGTGGAAGGGCTAGTGTGTGGAAGCAAGCGAGCCAGGAGCACGCAGAGATGGAGGTTGAGGAAGATTGGGAAGCGACCGGTCCAGGGGCCACCGGCAGGCTGACCAAGAGTGGCGCCCCATCATCAGCAATGAATTGCATGGCGTTCAATTGTCGGGGAGCTAGGAATACCCCGACAGTTGGTGAGATCGTCCAGGTTTCCAAGCCTTTAAATCTTAGACTAGTTTTCTTGTGTGAGACTAGACAAAATAAATATAGGATGCGTCATTTGTGTTTTGTTTAGGTCTTAAAGGTTTTGCTGACTTTAATAGTGATGGCCTGAGTGGAGGGCTAGCGCTTTTTTGTCATGAGAGTTTATTTGCAGAAGTCCAAGTAATTAATGAAAGATTTATTGATGCGTATATTCGAGAATCCCCGAATGCTCCTCAGTGGAGGTTAACCTGTATTTACGGGGAACCATGCTCTAGAAACCTTCATCGCATGTGGGATACCTTAAAAGCTATGAAATCAGACTCGGATTTTTTCTGGCTGGTAATGGGGGATTTTAACGAAGCTCTCTGGCAGCGGGAGCACCTATCATGTACCCCAAGGCCGGAAAGCCAGATGGCGGCATTTAGGTAGGCACTGGCACACCTATGACAACAAGAGGAATGGAAGAGCCAATGTCCGCGTGCGCCTTGATCGAGTTGTCGCCACGGCGGAGTGGCAAGACATATATGGTGATACGCAAGCGGAACATATTGTCTCACCTATTTCTGACCACTACATGCTTGTTGTTCGGCTTAAGCAGAAAACCAGGGAGGCAGGGAGTCCACCCCGGCGGCAATATGAGGTGTGGTGGGAGCGCGCAGCCGAGCTTCCAGAACTAATTGCAACGGCGTGGGAGAATGCTGGATCAAAGGACAACTTGGGAGATGTACGTGCCAATAGGGTCATGCATGTCCTACAATGCTGGAGCCGGAATAAATTTGGTAACATTGTTAAAGAACTTGAGAAATGCAGAAAGCAGCTTGAGGAGCTCCTCCAGAATAATGCAGATCATGATGCCATTCGGCAGGTTTCTGACCGTATGAATGAGCTCTTGTATCAAGAGGAAATGTTATGGATGCAAAGATCACGAATTAATTGGCTTCAAGAGGGTGATCGCAATACAAAATACTTCCACCAGAAGGCGGTGTGGCGAGCACGTAAAAATAAGATTAAAAGGCTAAGGGATGAGAATGGTGTGTGGAAAGATGTACCACCAGACATGGAGCGGATTACTTCAAAGAGTTATTTACACAAGACCCTAACCTCAAATATGATGCATTAATAAATCTTTTTCAGGAAAGGGTAACAGGGGAGATGAACGACAAACTATGTATGGAGTTCACGAATGAGGAGATTAGCAATGCTCTGTTCCAAATAGGACCTCTCAAAGCTCCAGGGATAGATGGATTCCCGACTCGTTTTTATCAGGAATTGGAAAGTCTTAAAAGTTGAAGTGATCAATGTGGTTAAGCTCTTCTTCCTGACTGGGAATGTGCCGGAAGGAGTTAACAATATGGCCATCTTCCTAATACCAAAGGTTGATCACCCATAAACGCTCAAACTTTCGGCCAATTAGTCTTTGTTCGGTTCTCTACAAAATCATTGCTAAATGCCTGGTTAATCGTCTGCGTCCAATATTGGGTGAGATAATCTCCATCAACCAAAGCGCCTTTGTGCATGGACGACTCATTACTGACAATGCTTTGGTTGCGTTTGAGTGTCTCCACTACATTGAAAATAATTGTAACAAAGAGGATAACTATTGCGCCTACAAGTTGGACCTGTCCAAAGCTTACGACAGGGTGGATTGGGGTTTCCTTCGGAATGCGATGCAAAGGTTGGGCTTCGCTCACAGGTGGGTTGACTGGATAATGTCATGCGTCACCACTGTGAAATATTCGGTTAAATTCAATGGAGCTCTCCTGGATTCGTTTTCTCCCTCCCGAGGGCTTCGGCAAGGTGACCCCCTATCCCCCTTCTTATTTCTCTCTGTAGCTGATGGTCTTTCGGCTTTGTTGCAAAAAGAGGTACATGAGACTGACTTGTAAGCCCGGTGCGGATATGCCTCCGTGCTCCCAGTGTGTCACACCTTCTGTTCGCAGACGATAGTTTGCTGTTTTTCAAGGCTAGTGCAGAGGAGGCGGTAAGAGTTACTGCTGTTTTGGATTCATATGCAAACAGTACAGGACAACTGATAAACCCAAGCAAGTGCTCAATTATGTTTGGCGCCTTGTGTGGACAGCAGACTAGAGATGAGGTGAAACAGATTCTTAATGTCACACAAGAGACCTTTGAAACCAAATATTTGGGTCTGCCGACACCGCAGGGACGGGTGAATAAAGGAAAGTTTCAGAGTCGGCGAAAAAACTAGTCAAGAGGCTATTGCAGTGGGGCGAAAATTATTTATCGCAAGGTGGCAAAGAAGTCCTGATTAAGGCTGTCGGACAGGCCATTCCAGTGTACTTGATGGGAGTATTTAAATTACTATTTGGACTGCTTGATGATCTAACGAAGCTCATATGTGACTTCTGGTGGGGATCGGAAAATGGAAGGAGGAAAACTCACTGGGTTGCATGGGACAGCATGATGCGGCTGAAAGAGCGGGGAGGTGTGGGCTACCGGGATATGCGCATGTTCAACCAAGCTCTCCTTGCACGCCAAGCTTGGTGACTCCTCGAGAACCCTCACACCTTATGCGCTCAGGTCCTCAAGGCGAAGTACTTTCCTAATGGATTGCTGATGGATACGGTGTTCACCAGAAATGCATCCCCGACATGGCGTGCGATTGAATACGGGCTAGAGCACCTCAAGAAGGGCACTATTTGGCGCGTGGGAAATGGTGCGGGTATTTGAGCGTGGCGTGACCCTTGGATACCGAGGGAACTCGTTCTTAAGCCAATTACAAAACAGGTCAGGTGCAGACATTGGTGGGTGGCTGATTTCTTAAACTCTGATGGATCATGGAACGTTGAGCTGTTGGAACGGTGGTTCCTGCCAATTGACGTGCATGACATTCTGAAGATCATATGCGCTAGAAGAAATGAGGTGGACTTCATTGCTTGGAACCCGGATAAACGGGGCATGTTCTCTGTGCGAAGTTCTTACCAGCTAGCTCTCGAGGAACACTTGCGCGAGGATGGTCACCAATCGACGAGTTGCAGACCGGATGGGGATAGCCCAGACTGGAAGCTTATATGGCAATTCCTTGTACCTCCCAAAATAAGAATCTTCGCTTGGAAGCCTGCACGCAATGCCCTAGCTACACAGGCCAACATTTGCAGAAGAGGGATGGATGTGCAGGCTACATGCCCTATCTGTGGCCAAGAAGATGAATCTGCCTTCCATGCTATGTGCAGATGCCTACATGCTCTAAGCCTATACAGGCCATGCGCGAGGTCTGGGACTTGCCATCGGAAGATGTAATGTTTGTGCAGAATCCGGATTGCTTTCTGCATGTCCTAACAAGGCTGAATGACACACAACGTGCTATGCTTCTGATGTCTTTGTGGCGTGTGTGGCACAATCACAACGAACTGACCCACCACAAGAAACCAGCCCCGGTGGCTAGCTCCAAACAATTTCTGATGAGCTACCTTGATTTGCTGATGTTGATCCGACAACAGGAGTGGTTGATGTGGACAAAGGGAAACATGTTGTTTCACACGTGCAGGGCTTTAAGCGGGATAACCGCCGCGAGGATGGTCGCCAGAAGATCAAAGAGAAATGGGCCCTGCCTGCGGAGGGGTCGACCAAGCTTAATGTGGATGGCGCCTTCTCATCGGATGGGAGGGCCGGGGCCGGCATGAACCTTAGGAACTGCAAGGGAGAGCTGATCGTCGCGGCATGTCGCCATCTCCTGGACTGCAGGGACGTTGTCGGATATATACCAAATAGGTGTATAGAAGATGGTAGATAAAGTGCCGGATTACCAGGGTGGCCTAAGTGGTAGTGGGCTCAGGTCCATTAGGCGGCCCAGTAACCCGACGCACGGAAGCTGGATTCTAGAAGAACCCGGATCACGGCCCAGGTGATCTGGCTTGGAGGAGAAGACGGATTCCTTGCTTTCCAAGTTACAAGTTACCGTAGTCCTCTAGGTTTCCTATTCTGTAAGCCCTAATCCGGCTATTATATGAAGCCGGACGGGAGATAGATTAAACAAGGAGACGAATAACAGAGAAGCTCTACGCCAACTCGCCGATAAGCTCATCCTCGTTGAGTAGCTTAGATCTAAACCCTCACATTGTAACCCTGTTTATAGGCTTTAGTCCTGATTAGTGAGAAGTGCAGGAGTAGGCACGTCGTACTGTCGCGACGTACCGAACCTGGGTAAATCCTGTGTTCAACCTCAACTACGTGATCCCGTTACCCCACGTCTCTACCGTAGTCTCATGGCACCCCCGTCTATGAAAACTACTACGATGTCTCGACAGTTGGCGCCCACCGTGGGGCAAACGACGTCAGGCGTGAAGTTCCGATCTGGGATACTTGGCGGAATCGGAAGATCAATCACTGTCGGAAGCCTGGAGTTCGACGACGACGTCGGACGCTTCCTCGACAACGGATCCTACATACCGGCGCAAAACCACCTGGTAAGTGCCTGCGTGTTACCGATAGGATCTGCTAACATCTTTATCGGACTAACTGCAGAAGCAATGGGGTTTTGCGGTGGAAGCAAATTTATCCCACCCGCCCTATACCCAGTCGAAGATGACTATGATACAGGATTCTGCTCAGATCGCCGACAAAAAAGTGACTTACACTTCATCGGCATGGTGCAGTCCGCAGTCGCCGAAAACACGGATGACGGAAATCCCGTGCAAGAGGCAGACAACAATACACCCGTCGCAGAGACGGAAGATCCGATACCCGTCACAGAGACGGAAGACCCCACACCCACGGAGGTGGAAGATCCGACATCCGTCAACAAGACGACGAACTCGGAAGCTGACTCAGTATTAGCCACTATCGAGGCAAGATTAGAGTCGGAAACCGGATCGGACGACTTCGATTCCGAAGATGAGGACGACTTCGAAAGAAAAGTTAAGTCCTTTCAAGAGGGATTCCATGAAGTTCTAATGGCGAAACCGGCTGATACCACGGACGCCGGCAGCCAGGAAAGCCCTAAAACCCCTCCGCCAGATGAAGAGAGAGAAGACGGAGAAACTTCTCCGGTATTCCTCAATGTCAAGGAGATGACAGAAGATGAACCTGTCAAAAAACCTCCCTCTTCCAAGAAAAAGCACCATGCTGCTAAGAAACTCCAATATAAAATCCGGAAGAAAAAATCAGCTGATCTCGCTGATGAAAACCTGGAAGTAGGAGATGCTAGCAGAACGAAGCCTGCGGAGAAGAAATCCAAAGAAATCACTGCTCCGCCAATGACGGAACAGGAAGAGCAAGAGCTATTGCAAACACCAGTGGGACCAGATGAACCCCTGAGATGCTGGAAGCCAGGAGACAAGCTTTCCAACGGCAACAGCAACATCTACTCAGATCTCGGCAACATCTCCAACAAACCCATAATGACATCAAGGTCATGAAGTAAGAAATAGAGGAGTACGAGAGAAAGAATAGATCCGCGTTAAAACCTACTAGGTTACCCGGAATCGTAAGACCGGAAGAACTGCCGCCAAAAGAAAGGTTCCATAACCCATCTTGGCAAAAGTAGGTAAACGGCAAAGATGCTAGGGGCGAACCAATATACAAGACCGCAGCAGAAAACACGGAAGCAGCGTTCGCCATCCTCAACAACGATCTGTACTCCAACGGGGAAAAACTCCAAGGGGTGTATGCTTTCTTAGGAAAAGCATTGCAACAACAACAGCGCGCCCAAGAGCGATCAGGGAGGCTGCACGATAACTCCGCCCTATGCAAAACAGCTACTTGCGCTGCTGGAGCACCTGGACCGGAAGAACCCGGGGATTCAGACAATTCAAAGGATAAAAAATAGGATCCGAGAAAAGACAAGAAAAACCCCGACAACCGGGATGCAGCGTCTAGGACCGGATCCCATCTCCCGAAAGATGGACATAAACCCCATGATCGGGAAGACAAACACCGGAACAACGGCAAAATAATGCCACCTCCGAGAAACCCAGCTGAGAAAGCTGGGAGATATGATATACCTCACAGGCGTGAGAGATCCCGGACACCTCCTAAGGACAAAGAAAGGCACAGGAGCAGAACTCCGCCTAATCCAAAAGGGCGTGACCATGGAAGAGATAGAAATAATCCCGGAAAAACACGTCCGCGCAACAATGGAAGAGAAAGGAGCAGATCCCCTTCTGTCCATTCAGCCGGAAGATATTCTGCACACATTGATAGAGCAGAAAAGGATGATCTATACTTTGGTCCTAAGTGTTTTACTGACAGGATCCGAAGAATAACTCTGCATTCTGGCTTTGCCAAGGTCGGTCCAACGTACCAGAAGTACACCGGCAGCACAAACCCGGATACCTGGCTCTCAGACTACTATACAGCCGTCCAGATCAACAATGGGACAGACATGGAAGCTGTCAAGTTTCTTCCCCTAATGTTGCGGGACGAAGCCAGAGATTGGATCAATGGATTACCATCAAGAACTGTCGACAGCTGGGATCATATGGCTAGAGTATTCACTCAGCATTTCCGGGGAACGTACAAACGCCCGAACAGCATCAACCAGCTAAACCGTTGCACCCAATTCGAGGATGAACCATACGTGGATTTCATCTCCAGATGGACAACAATGAAGAATAGTTGCTCTGGAGTAACCGACGTACAAGCAATGCATGCTTTCGTCAATGGCCTAAAACCTGGACTCGTACCGTTCATGGTTGGTTCCAAAAAGCACAAAGATCTCGGATCTATGCTTACAACCGCCAATGAGCACGCCGCAGCCGAAGACGACATCAGAGCAAGAGGAGGCAATATCGAATCACTGATACTTGCCAAGAAGACCCCTCGTTCTGACAAAAAAGGAACTCCAGAAACAACGACGAAACCCAAAGAGGTCAACATAGCCTTTGGAGGAGAAAAGGGGAACAAGTGGAAAGGACGCAACCCAGATCCAATCAACTACACTCCAGAGGAGTGGGAAAGGATTAAGTCGGAACCTTGTGTCCACCACTCACAATTTGGGAAACCCACCCATACAAACGCGCAATGCCGGCTGAATAAGCACATGAAAGGTAGTGCAGGATCCGGAAGTAAGGGGAAGGGTTCCAAAAGGAAACCCGCCAAACAAAAGCCAGAAGCTGACAAAGAAGACAGTGAATCGGACACTGACGAAAAAATCCAGGAACAACAGCGAAAGGGCGAACCCAAAATTCCGAGAGTTGATGGAGAAGCAATGCTAACTTTCTTAGCAACTCCGTCAGCAAAGGTGGCCAAAAGAACACTTCGAGAAATAAACGCGGTTGTTCCGGCAACCCCGAAATTCTTGAAGTACTCCAACACACCGATAATCTGGGATCAGTCTGATCATCCCGGAAATATCCCTGAACCCGGCACACAAGCTCTTGTTGTAAGCCCTATTGTTCAAAACACTAGGCTAAGAAGAGTGCTGATGGATGGAGGATCCAGCATTAATATAATGTACCTGGATACACTGAAGCATCTGAAGATTTCCGAGTCTCAGCTCAACTACAGCAACATACGCTTCCATGGCATTGTTCCTGGCAGGCAAGCACGATCCCTAGGAGAAATTTCCCTAGATGTCACCTTCGGAGATAAAGATCACTTCCGGCAGGAAAAAGTATCCTTCGAAGTAGTGCCGTTCGAAAGCGTGTATCACGCAATACTCGGACGTCCAGCTTTCGCCAAATTCATGGCAAGATCTTGTTATATCTATAACAAGTTGAAGATGCCAGGACCCAAAGGAGGAGTAATCACTATTGTCGGTGATTTCAAGCTGGCGAATGAGTTGGAGAAAGAAAACGCCCTTTGCGCTCAGAGAGTCATAGCAAAGGAAGAACTGAAGGAATTAGCCAAAGAGGTATCGCCGACAGAAATGCCGGCAGGAAAAGAAACCCGGAAGCTAACAGACAGCTTCAAGGCGTCCGGGAATACAAGACAGGTAATCCTAGATCCCAAAGATCCGACAAAATTTGTCGTCGTAGGGACTGGGATGACTGACAAATAGGAAGGCGAGCTCATCAAGTTCCTCCGTGAGAACTGGGATATTTTTGCCTGGTGTCCAGCGGACATGCCAGGCGTACCCAGGGAACTTGCTGAGCACCAACTCAAGGTTATTCCTGGATCAAAACCCGTCAAACAAGGTCTCCGTCGATTTGACGGAAGGAGACGGAAGGCTATTGGCAAGGAAATTATCCAGCTTTTAGCAGCGGATTTCATCAAGGAAGTAATCCATACTGACTGGTCCGCAAATCCGGTATTAGTACCGAAGAAAGACACTACTGCTCTTAGAATGTGTATAGATTACACAGGTTTGAACAAGTTGTGTCCAAAAGATAGGTTCGCGCTACCGCGAATCGATCAAATAATAGACGCCACTGCAGGCTCCGAACTTTTATGCTTTTTGGATGCATACTCCGGGTACCACCAAATACGCATGAAAAAGGAAGATCAAATCAAGACTTCTTTCATAACCCCGTACGGGACGTACTATTATGTAACCATGCCGTTCGGCCTGAAGAACGCAGGTGCAACCTACCAGCGCTGCATGCAACGTTGTTTGCACAGTCAGATTGGCAAAAACGTCCATGTTTACGTGGACGATATTGCTGTCGTAACCAAGGAAAAAGATACACTCCTTGAGGATTTGCGACACTCCTTGAGGATTTGCGAGAAACTTTCGAAAACTTGCGCACTTACAAGATGAAGTTGAATCTATCTAAGTGCGTATTCGGGGTTCCCTCAGGAAAACTTCTGGGTTTCATCGTTTCTCACAGAGGAATAGAAGTTAACCCGGAAAAGATCAAGGCAATCTTGAACATCACGAAACCTACGTGCGTCAAAGATGTCCAAAGACTGACGGGTTCTGCCGCAGCCGTCAGCAGATTTATTACTCGGCTAGGGGATAAAGCCTTACCACTCTACAAGCTGCTGAAGAAATCCGACAAAGTCAAGTGGATTGAGAAAGCTTGGGAACATCTAGCAAGTTATGTCCCTTTCCGTACTTAGTTCAATTCTATGTAAACATCTTTTGAGATCATGAGATAAAGTTGTCGGAATTCTGATTACATGTTTTACAAGTTCAATAAGTGCAAAGCATGTTTCCGCCTCATCTATTTCCCAATGATCTTACAAATTACTCAATGTTAACCCGAATTGTGCTTGCGTACTCGGAGTTAAAAAACTGAATGATTTTTCAGCCTGCTAACGGCTAAAGGAAACTTGAATTGCCTGCGCGCCCAAGTTTCATTTAAAAATATTCCTTGTTGTCTCTAAGCATTATCTGATTGTGTATGTGTTGGGTTACTGGAACTAGTTAGTAAAAATGCCTTTAGCATGATCCATTGATTTCGAGTTTTAAACTGATTGGTTCGACCCGGTTACTCGACATGACGATTCATATTGCTATTTGAGTCATTTCAAACACCAAGGACAGTTAAAACATATACACCAGAGAACTTAGAAGATAAAGGAATAATAAAATTCGAAAAACTTGCAAAGAATTTCACAATTAAAGAATGCAAAAGGCGGAGTTTTCATTAAATTAGAAGCATTACAATTCGAGTTACATTTTAAAAGTGCAGTAATGCTCCTATTGTCTATTTTTGCTATCCAGGTTTAAGGAAACCCTTCAAGCATCCGATTCCTCCTCGCTGCTGTCGTCCTGGGGGGCTTCAGGAACTTCTTCCTCCGGGTAATTAATGGAGAGATTCACCATGGAAGCAACCTGGGTAGCGTGGCCTTTGATTGCATCAAAGATCGCATTTCGTTGGGCTTCCGTGTATCCTTGAGGGACACCGGTGGCCACGCGCCAGGATTTTGCACCAGGGTAGTGCATACGCATTAAGCCAAGTGCCATGCGTGCACCACCCCGTGCAGCGGAGCGAAGGAAGGATTCCCTGGACTCCGCCACCTCCATGATAGAACCCGGAAGTTTTTCAACTTCCGAGAACTCTCCAGTCTTGGAGGGAAGAAACTTGTTGATCAGTTGCATGCAAGCAACCCTGATCGAAGTCCAGGTCTTTTCAAAAACTCGGATTCTTTCAATCCGAGAAAGATCTGCATTATCTCCTGTTTGGTAGCAAAAACCAACCAAAAAGGTTAAGTACCAAAAAGTAAGAAAAAATACAAACTGAATGGTAAACGTATACTTAAACTTACCAACAAGTTTGTCGATCTCGGAAGTCTCCTCCTCACGCAGGCTCAGAGCAGCTTCCAGGCGTTCAATGGTGGCCCGGTCTTTCTCTGCTTGGGCGGAAGCCTGGGATTGAGAAACCCCAAGTGCTAAGTTGCTGGCTTCCAGATCTTCTTGTGCTTTCACAAGATCCTTGTGAAGCTCAACATTCTCCTTGCGGAGATATTCGGCATTGCCAGAATCTTCAGCTGCTTGCTTAGCCTGAGCCAAAGCAGCTGAAAAGAAAGGAAAAATCAGATTTAATAATATTCCCGGAAAAAGTACTTAGACAAATGCTTGAATCGGAGATTTCAGAGGAAAAATGATTGCCTGTTGCTTCCGACAGTGCGAGCTGAGATGAAGCCAGCTCCGCCTCTCTCTCCTCAAGAATGGAAAGAAGATTCCTAACTTCCTTGTTCTTGATCGAGAGCTTGTTGAAAACCGCCACATTAATGGCTTCGGCAGTTTGCTATAACACGGCAAGGAAAAGAATAATTAGAAAGCATCAAGGTAAAAAGCATGCATTTTATTTAATGCTTGGGGGCTAGAGATACATACCTGGCTCATGCGTTGCAAACCTGCCAAGTTCTCAGTGAACTCCTTTGCGTACTCCGCAAAGAGAGTTCCGGCCATGCTTAGACCGTCATTGATATGCCTTAAGTCCTTGTCGAATTTGGGAATTTCTTCGTCAAAAGACCGAGAAGATTTTCCCGCATCCGGAGCCGCCCTTTCCCTCGTGTCAGATTCCGACACAACGGGCTGGCTGGTCTCCAGTGGTTCGGTGGTGCGGGGGGTGGCAGCGCGCTCTTCCGCCATTGAGGACGATGAGTCCAGAGGAATGGCAGAAGAAGGATGGGCGCCTTGGCTGGACGAGACCTTGTGTCTTTTCAGCTTCTTCGGCTTCAGGTTGGAAGGAGCCAGGCTAAAAAACCAGAAACCCGGAAAAAGTTAACTTTCCGAAGACGAAAGAAAAAACTTCGACAAGTAACAAAATAACCTGGATGAACTAACCTGGAAGTGGCGACGGGAACTCCGTCAAGGTTGATAACTTCCTCAGAGGAAGGAATTTTCTTTCGCTTACGCCCACCTGTAGCAGCGGTGCGTAGTGCGTCCAGCTCAGCCTCGGAGGCCAATTCCGAGTCTGGAAGTTCAGTAATCTATTAAAAAGAAAAATAAGAGTTGTGAGCGAGAAAATCCGAGAAAGAATGATAAAATTCTACCCAAATGACGGAAACATACCTTGGGAGCCGGATTGTCGGCCGTATACATTGGCCGACTCGCTTCGTATTGGTCGCGTGATGCGACCAACTGATTGATGCGCCGTCGAAGCTCCTTTGCGGGCCAATCTTTGATGGTTGTCCTCATTGGGTCCTTGGCTCCCGTGTAGTCGCAAAGAAGGCGACCATCGTGGTTGGCCAACGGCTGAATCCGTCTATTCAACCAGCAAAAGACCGTGTCCATGCCGGTCAAAGGTGGAGTAGAGGAGGTGAGCTTAGAGATGCGCCGCTTGATCCTTAGAAGATCAGGCGGCAGAACCTGGACGGCTTCCGTTCCCCAGTTATCTTGGGGAATAGCCGCAGAGTTCGAGAAATGAGGAACCCCGATGGCCTTCGTTGGAAAAGGCACATCGGGGTGGTAAAAGAAGGAACCCGTCCAAAATTTGACGGATTCCGACGTCTTGATCTTGGGGAACCAATCTTCTCTGAATCTCCGAAGAGTAAAAGAGATGGTTCCGCAAGTCGGGAGTGCGCCCTCCGAAGAGTTCCGCCTAACCCCGAAACAATACGTCCAAAAGTCTAACCTAGGTTCTAAGCCTAAGTAACCTTCGAACAAAGCCTGGAAGCCGGCCATGTAGAGGATGGAATTGGGTGGCAGGTTGTGGGGTTGGATGTTGTAATGGGAAAGAATTTGGAGGAAGAAGGCGGAAGGTGGAAGGCCCATACCTCGAAGAAGATGGGAGGAGAGGAGACCTCTTTCGCCGTCTTTCGGCGTTGGTTCGTTCTCGTCCTCAGGAAGACGCCACTTCCCCTTAAGGACCAGGCCCTCCTTTTCCATGTTTGGAAGGAGAGCCGGAGGAATGCTGCAGGCAATCCAATTGCCTGCAGATTCCGCCTCTTCATCCGCTCCGGCGGTGGCGGAGGCGGCAGCTTCCGCGGCGGCGAGCTCGTCGCCGAGGAGCTGGATCTTCTCCTCCGCCGTTTCAGGGGCAAACGGCGGGGAAGCTGCGGAGCTCGCGCCCGCAACGTCCGCGGCGGCGGAAAGGTTCTCTCCGCCCGCCGCGAAGGCCGCGGTTTTCTAGGTCACCGATAAGGTCGTGCTTGGGTGACCCTCGCTGTGGATCTAGGTCACCGATAAGGTCGTCGATGGCGGCGCGAGTGGGCGAGGACGGTGAGGCTGCCATTTCCTGGCGGCGCGGTGTGTTCCGGTGTGCTTTGGAGGTGAAGTGCGCTCGGGACAATACCTCGCTCGAGAGCTTGCGTGCGTCAATGGCGTGGGCAGTGAAGAGAGCGGAAGATTTTCGATGAGGACGAGGACGGCTATTTGTAGCTAGAAATCCGTCAAGATACGTGCCAACGGCTATTTGACCGTTGGATGTTTAACGCGTGTCACTCGCCGGAAAATCCGGGAAATGAAACGACAGGGAAATAATGACTATCTCCTCGTTTCCCGTGAGAATCTGTCAGAGATACGTTGCAGGGTTTCCTGCGTGAAACCCAAACGTCCCTTGCGTCAGCATGACTCAGTCGCTGACGTAAGAAGTTCCTTTTCCGCGAAGGATCATGAGAGAAAAGCCGGATTTTCAGGATTCCGAGTTTCATGTTACCATCTTTTTCAAAAGAAGAATAAGAAGAATCAAGACTGCTGAATCAATATTTCTCGGACAAAGTATATTTGGCGAAAGACGGAGAATCAGAGTTTTAATCCTTCTTGGGGGCTACTGTCGGATATATACCAAATAGGGGTATAGAAGATGGTAGATAAAGTGCCGGATTACTAGGGTGGCCTAAGTGGTAGTGGGCTCAGGTCCATTAGGCGGCCCAGTAACCCGACGCACGGAAGCTGGATTCTAGAAGAACCCGGATCACGGCCCAGGTGATCTGGCTTGGAGGAGAAGACGGATTCCTTGCTTTCCAAGTTACAAGTTACCGTAGTCCTCTAGGTTTCCTATTCTGTAAGCCCTAATCCGGCTATTATATAAAGTCGGACGGGAGATAGATTAAACAAGGAGACGAATAACAGAGAAGCTCTACGCCAACTCGCCGAGAAGCTCATCCTCGTTGAGTAGCTTAGATCTAAACCCTCACATTGTAACCCTGTTTACAGGCTTTAGTCCTGATTAGTGAGAAGTGCAGGAGTAGGCACGTCGTACTGTCGCGACGTACCGAACTGGGTAAATCCTGTGTTCAACCTCAACTACGCGATCCCGTTACCCCACGTCTCTACCGTAGTCTCATGGCACCCCCGTCTATGAAAACTACTACGATGTCTCGACAGACGCGTTGGAGGCAAAGCTAGCGGCAATGGAGGAAGGACTTGGCCTTGCGGCTGCTTTGGGCACCGAAGGCCATTGTCCTCGAATCGGACTGGTCGGAGGCAATCACAGTAGTTCAAGAGAGCTCCCCAAATATGTCACGCTATGCTATGAGGATCAGTACCATCCGTGAGAGAATGAAAGAAAGAGAGACCACAGTAAGAAAGATAAGCCTTGATGCAAATGGCGTTAGCCATGGCTTAGCAAAGATGGGTAGGGTAGAGGGTAAAACTGAACTCTGGCTGCACTCTGTTCCGCCAGAAATTGCCGAGGCTATAGCTTCTGATTGTACCCACCTCACCCATTAATATAATCTCTCTTTCCATGCAAAAAAAAATGTGGCAGGTACATAAAAGCATGCCAATTCAAGGTTTGAGCAAATAGTTTCTTATAAATTTCTAATTATTATTCAAATGATGGCACTCACATTTGAAAACACAGACTTGATTACAACTATAACGCAACTAAAAAAATATTTAGTTGCACGCATTTTCCAACTGAAAAAATCTGTTGCAGAGAGTGTGCAACTGAAAAATAAAGTCATGTACTGTACAACAATAGTGCGATCGGAGAAAAAGTACACCGATGGTGCAAATGAGGAACACGATCGACGTGTGTCACGTTTAACATTTGATGAGTGGACCAGGCTCTAAGCTAATTATCGTTTCAACAAAAATATTAGCAAAACCGTAAAATAACTCGTGGACGGAGGAAAAAAAATACCGTTGTACGCTTAAATAATTGCACGAATTATGTTTAAACATGGCAAGAAAAAACTGAAGATCTGGAAACCAATGTCATGAAAAATGTCGCTTCGCTCTGTTCACTCCTGTCGCTCCCTGCAAGCAACGGTATAAATACTACCTTCTCGCGTCCCTAGCCCTCCTCCTCCCCTCCTCCCCCGCCACCATGGGCAGGTGCCGTCAGGAAAATCTGGCATGGTGCCTGCAGGCAGCAACGGCGGGACCGGTTCTTCCCATGCGCTAGGAGAGAAGCGCGGGGCTCTCCTGTCCTGCGTCGGTGCGGAAAGGATATTGCAGCTCCTTCTCTAGCGGAGCGCTTCCTGGAGCGGCACGACCGGTGTTCAGGACGGTGTGCCCGGTGGCGTCAAGCACTACCTCCGGCCAGCGCATTCTCTGACGGGCGGCGCATGGAAGAGCAGATCTAGGCTGCGGCGGCCTACCGCAGCGGCTCATGGAGATGTTGTCGGAGGGGTGGTGACCATGCGGCGCGGCGGACAGTGTTGCAGTCGTGGGTGTACGAGCCGGATCTAGGCTAGGCAAGCTCATATCTGGTGGCGCCCTCGTGGGTCCTCCTTGGACTTGTCGGGTCGTTGGTGCTAGGGGCTCACGGTGCTACTCAGGGGCATACACGTCACTTTTTTCACAAAACCTTTTGCCGCACCCATATTTTGTGGACATGTACACATAAAATTTTATCCCAATATTTTTTGTCATTTTAAATCGTGTTTAAAATGATTTTTTTTCAAAAAAGGGACAGATGCCCCCCGTGTTTAGGTCGTGCACCACTCTCCATCTCCTTCTTGCTCCCCACCGCTGTTATTATGTCCGGACAGAGCTAATGTGGTAGGTAAATAAAAGCATGCCAATTCAAGGTTTGAGCAAATAATTTCTTATAAATTTCTAATTACTATTCAAATGATGGCACTCACACTTGAAAAGATAGATTCGGTTACAACTATAACGCAACTGGAAAAAAAAAATCAGTTGCACGCATTTTGCAATCCAAAAAAAAATCGGTTGCAAAGAGTGTGCACACTGAATAAAAGGCGTGCACTGAATAGAAGTCATGTACTGTAAAACAATAGTGCGATCGGAGAAAAATTACAAAGATGGTGCAAATGAGAAACACGAACGACGTGTGTCACGTTTAACGGTTGAGGAGTGGACTAGGCTCTAAGCTAATTATCAATTTAACAAGAATATTAACAAAACAGTAAAACAACTTCTGCAAGGAGGGGAAAAAATACCGCCGTAGGCTTGAATAATTGGACGAATTATGTTTAAACATGGCAAGAAAAAATAGAAGGTGTGGAAATTAATGTCATGAAAAATGGTGCTTCTCTCTGTTTGCTCTGGTCGCTCCCTACAAGAGACGGCGTGAATCCTAGCTTGTGGCGTCCCTAGCCCTCCTTCTCCCCTCCTCCCCCGCCGCCACGGGCAGGTCCGCCAGAAAAATCTCGCATGGTGCCGGCAGCAGCGGGACTGGTTCTTCCCACGCGCTAGGAGGGGAGCGCGGGGCTCTCCCGCCGTGCATCGATGCGTAAAGGATGTTGCAGCTCCTTCTCCGGTGGGACGGTCCCTGGAGTGGCACGGCCGGTGTGGTCGGTGGCGTCAAGCACTACCTCTAGCCAGCGCGTTCTCTGACGGGTGGTGCATGGAAGGGCAGATCTAGGCTGCAGCAGGCTAGCAGGTTACCTTAAAAAAAACTAATTTGAAGAAGTTATAATTCAATTAGAGGCTCTACTTTAGAGAGATAATAGGCACGAGGTCAATTGGTGTGTCCCTCAATAAATGGAGTGGGTGGGTATATATAGTGGGGGCAGAGGCATGACTTGCAACTAGGTCGGTTTGGGGGGAGGCCAAGGTGGCCGCACCCTTCCCCCAACCCTAATTCGATTTTGACTTCCCAATTGGGAAGTCCTATATTTTCCCGCTTTTTATTTTCTTATTTCTTTCCTTTAATTTTTGGCATTAGTTTATTCAACAAAATCAAACATGGAAGTTTCCTATGGCGTCCTGTTAGTGGCCCTTGGGCCCACTTGGCAGCCACCCAATATTGGGGTGCAGCCCGGGGGCATTTCTGCCCCCTCCCGCACTCCTTCCTCTTCTCGGATTTTCTTCAAAACCCTATATACCATTAAGATAAAATCATGACTCTATCCACTAATGTTATAAACACTTTGTAACATCTCAGGACATCTCATGTCGGCCCACAAACGCTCTGAAAGGGTGCAACATTATTTTATCTCTCCGGAAAATTCTGAAAGAAGTTCCGATAGTGATAGAAATATCTATTACTCCGGGACATCTAATGTCATCTTTATACCACACATGATGTATCATCATCATGCATTGTATGCAGAAATATGAATTTTATTCATATCGAATGGGCTCAGGTTGTATCTGTTGGAGATATGCCCTAGAGACAATAATATTATGTTATTATTATATCTCCAAGTTCATTATTAAGTTTATATCATCGTGTTATGTAACATCCCAAATTTTACATTTGTAATATTTTGCATTTAGAGCATATGCATAGCATGGCATCATTTCAAAACTTACATTTGAGTGTTGCATTTTAAACCTCAAATCAAAACCATGTTTTAAAGAAGCCAAAATTCTCATATAAGGCATTATAAGTAAAAGTTATTTTGATATTCTATTTTTCCTAAAAACTCGCTTCAAAATAAACTATTATGATAGATTATTAAATTTCAAATTTTTAGAAATTTAAATCACCAAATTCCGAGTTGTATTTTAAAAGTTATGGAAGTTTTAAGAAAAAATAAAAGAAAAAACTCAGCCCAACTCCTACCGCATGGGCCAGCCTAGTAAGGTGAGCACCAACGCGTGACCGCGTGATCAATCTGTTACCCAAGTACAAATTCCGTTTTTTCTGACACCCTCTCATTCAAACTCTAATATCTCCAATGAAGAGTCCAAATTTGAATCCGTTTCTTTTGCCTTGTTCCTTACTCCAAGGAGCAACTTTCTATCGACCTCCCCACCCATAAATACCCAGCCTCGGCCGTGAGGTCGCCCCAAAGTCGAAACTCCAATTTCAGATCTGTTTCTTAGTATTTTGCTCGCCACGGTCCGTGAGTTGCTCGGTTGACGTTCAAGTCTTCGCGAGATTTTTAGATATCGTCGATACCGATCCATCCCAAGAAACTTCACCTCTTTTCATCCACCACGGCCAGAGAATTTCGTGATCTATACTCTCAAATATGAAGCAACAAAAGTTCAATTACTCTTCAACTGTTAGTCTGTTTTCGCTCAAATTTTTACTGCAGTTGCATCTTATCATTATCTACAATTTTTGTTCTTTGAGTTTTCTATTTGACCTACAGGTATTTTTTTATATAATTCCGATCTACTTTTGCCCACCGGAGTAATTCGAAATTTCAAATCTACAATTTGTTCTTATTCATCTAAAAAATTACGTGGAGTGTTTTATTTGTGTTTTGGATCTTATTAGTATGTTAGGTTTAGAACGACCTTTTTATAAAATTTATGTCGATAAGATCTTGTAGATTGTTAATTAACCCGATTTAATTTGGATAAGTTGCTTTTGTTTCTTATTGCATTACAAACCTTTTCATGCATCATATATTATTTAGGCAACCAGAAAACTAGTAAATTAGTTGTCATGCATTATTAAATCATCATGCATTCATATATTGCATTGTTGTTTTGCTTGGTTTGGTTATTTATTGTGGTATGCTTGCAACGTGTAGATTGGGAGACTTGTGGTTGTTGTTCCTGTGAGGACTGTGGGTGTTACAGTTGCGACTGAGTCGAGTGCATGAACAACTCCAACTTCTGTCAAAACAAGTGACACACATGATCCCACTAATTTACTATATGCATTACAGTTTTTTATGTAGCTTTGCATGAGTAGGAGTTGTGTGATTATCGCTATTGCTAGATTGCTTCACTAACACCAAAGTGGAATAATCATATGTTATCCCTAGATTGTAGCAATCCATATGTTAGGCAAACACCGTAATGCTAGAATGCTTAGCCATGCTTGTAGTATTCGTGATTGCGAGTTATTATCATATTGTTACAAGGATTATTATTTTAATTTCTTATGGAAAACAACATGATAATTAATCAACCACTGGGTGGATTGCTAGCATGTCATCAGAGTACAAATTTTGGTGGGGACCGCTGCTCAGTATCATGAGATTATGTTTGGTTTCATTGTGTAGTTGTTCCTTGTGTGCAGCTGTGTTTCATATTAGTATGGGCTAGACATAATTTGTAGGTTGTGATAACACTAACCCATTGTGACCAGAGATGTAGAATAGTAGTAGGAATCTACTTATTATGAATTCTATCTTAACCTTCTTTCATTCCATGTTACTAATGGTGTATCATGGTGTTTGGGGTCGATTAGGCAACACAGATAAAAAGGGCACAAACCTCGCGAGGGTTTAAAACTAAGATCTTAGTTGTGTTCCACTGGTTAGGGACAAATCAACAACTAGATCGGAAACATGACATATCTCGTTCACCTTCTTTTATCAATGATTAAAATTTGACTATGGGTTATTGGAGTAGTGACTGATGGTGTTTTAGTGTGCTAATCCAAAGTGTAGGAGCACTTTGCTATCAACCAAAGTGTCCAATTATGTGCAAATTTACTTTCTATTAAAAGATAGGTCAAATGCCTTTATGCAAACTAGCCTGGAAATTCCACCAGCCAAATATGCATGCAGATTAGTAACTTTCCATTTATTATACCACCATAGTGTCACTTGCCACCATTGCTCAGAATGTTCTAACCTCCTTTCGGGAGTTGCATATTCCAACGTTGAGCTTGTTCATACCCAGAGTGATCGATGTAGGTCTCGTGACTCCACTCAACATGTTTGTTCGCCTGTGGCACAAATTGAAGAATGGAGCCCTTATATTCGCTTTATGACACTTGAATAAATGTTGTGCTAGCTTCCTCTATGCAAGTTGTAATAAAGTTTGTACTCTGGATATTCGTTAAATAAAAGATGCATTTGCTTATATTTTTTTCTATCTATCTTGTGTGTCTAAGGAACTGGTCCAGGGGCCAATACTACACATAACGGTATAGCCTGTGTTGGGATGTACTACGACTGATGGTATCAGAGCAATGTGTTAACTATAGGAACGAGACCTTAGAAAATGGATTAGGAAAATCCATATGGTGAAAGCTTATTTTTCCACATCCTTTATACATTGTTTTGACTCTATTCTTGTAATCTTCTCATCTTTATCTCCTGCTTTCATATCTTCTTTTTCAAATCATAGTGGAGATTCCTGGTGTGTAGTTGACGGGAGGGTGCTTGCTCTTGAAGACTTCGTTCCCCGGCAACAGTGCCATAAAACTTGCTTGATGGCGGGTAAACACACGCTCGTTGGGAGACCCCAAGTGTAAGGTATGTAGAGTGCAGCAGCAAGTTTTCCCTCAGAAAAAAACCAAGGTTGAATCGAACAGTAGGAGAAAGAAATCACTTTTGATGGTTGATGACAACTGAAGTTGGCAGGACGCACTATCAGGCTCAGTAGCAACGTGGAACCTACACAACACAATCAAGATACTTTGCCCCAACGAAATAGTGAGGTTGTCAATATCACCGGTTTTGCTAACACAAAGGATTATATGTATAGTGTGGGAAATGGTACTTGTTTGTAGTAAATGAAAAGAGAACAGTGATGGCAGTGAATGAGAGGAAATCAATGATTGCAGTAAAGAAAATAGTGTTTGCAGTGCTTGTATTATCAGTGTAAAAGAATGGACCGGGGTCCACAGTTCACTAGTGGCGTCTCTCCATAAAAGATAGAGTATTTATGCTCGATAGTGGGTTCATGCCTCCCTTTTACTCACGCTCGAGTGACAGAAACGTAACGGGTGGGGGATCTACTGTTGCCATTAGGGAGAAAAAAATGATGTTTAAATTGTTTACATTACACTCTTTCCTTAATGCAATTATCTCTTGCTTGCAACTTAATACCCAAGGTTTGCTCGGATGGCATTCTAAGGGTGGATTATTAGTCATAGATGCAGTTGGATAACAGTCTATGTATCTTATTGTAATGCCCACATGAATCACATAGTAATCATCATGTCATGCATATGCACTAGGGTGCACCCTTTATATCTTTAAATTGCCCAGCTGTAATATGTTTACCCAACATGTTATCTATCTGTTTTGGAGAGGCACCACCAGTGAACTGTGGACCCTGGTCCATCTCCTTTATACTGATAATACTACCACTGCAGTCACTATTTTCATACTTCTAATATTGTTTTCCTGCTGCCATCACTATTCTCTTTTCATCTACTGCAAACAAGTAATGTTCTCCACACCATACGTTTAACCTCTTTGTTTTCAGCAAACCCGGTGACATTGACAACATCACTACTTCGTTGGGGCAAAGTGATTTTATTGTGTTGTGTAGGTTCCATGTTGCTTCTGAACCGGTAGTGCGCCTGCCAACATCAGTTGCGTCAACCTTCGGAAGTGATTTCTTTCTTGTACTGGTCGATTCAACCTTGGTTTCTTTCTGAGGGAAAACTTGCCGCTACACTCTTCACACCCTACACTTGGGGTCTCCCAACGTTAGCCATCAGCAAGTTTTCTGGCTCCATTGCCGGGGAGGAAGAGGATTTCTGCAAGGGGATTCTGTCACCTCCAGTATTTTTACTTTGTTATTGTTTTGCTTTTTACTTGCTTTATCATGCTTCCTATCAATGATTGATTTCCTTGAAACTAGATCTTATTGGTAAGGTTGGTTCACGGAAGAACAACAAAAATATTATAAGGAATACCGCTTGTCACAAAAAGGGATACACTTATGGGTACAAATTAATAAATTGAATAACTGTGCTAAAAACTTGTGCTCTACTTATAATGTTACTTATTTCTTTGATAAATCTTGTTGCCGTAGGAGGTATAAACACCTCCCTTTTCAATGTGAGTATAATCATAATGTTACCATATCTTCTTATGTTAAGGGAAATTATGACCTTTTATGATGTGGAACAAATTGAAGAATTTATTTCTTGGAAGGGTGAATTTGAAATTGCTTATTTGTTTAAAAATATTGATGATACACCTTATAAATATGAGACTTATGATATACTTGAATTTTGCTTTCATAATTACAAGAAAGAAAATGGCTATATTCTTAAATATCTTCATAAATAGTCTCAACCTAAGGAAGAGACTAATGCCATGCAGGAGCCTATGGAAGAATAAATTGCTGAATCTGGAAGCTCATTGGATGAAAAAGAGGAGGAGAGTTATGATCAAGAGGAGGAAGAATGGAGTAGATACCCATGTACACCTCCCAATGAGAGTATCTCTTTAACTCATACCTTATTTGATTGCCCTCCTTGCTTACCAAAGGAGGATGAGTGTTGTATTGATAATTGTGATGATTCTATTGATTCTTTTGAAATATCCCTTTTTTGATGAAATTGATTTTTTCTATACTTGTGACCTTGATACTACTATGAATGATAATTGTGAGAATGATATTTCTACATTTATTTATGATAATCCATGCTACTTTGATAAATCCTATGATAATCTTCTATTTATTCCAACTATTGAGATGCATGATAATGAGGAAGTTTGTTTAGAAAATTTATATGATAATGCTCTAGATGATAGTCCTATGTTACTTGATGTTATAAATTATAATGTTACTGAAAATAGGATTGCTATAATGTGTCCCATACCTTTTAAGAGTGACCAATCATCTTGTTTTTCTATTGTTAAAAGTTAGAAAGAAGAGGTCTTTATTTTTAATTTTGATCCCACTATTTTTGAGCTTGATATGAATTGTGTGCTTTTAGACCATGACAAACAAGCTTTGCATGATACTTATGTTGTTGAGTTTGTTCATGATGCTACTGATAATTATTATGAGAGAGGAAAATATGGTTGTAGGAATTTTCATGTTACTAAAACACCTCTCTTTTCGTTGAAAGTTTTGAAATTGCTCTTGTTCTACCTTCCCATGATTTCTAGTTTGAGCTTCTTTAATTTATTTCTTTACAAGATTCCTATGCATAGGAAGTGGGTTAGACTTAAATTTCTTTTATACTTTCTTCTTGATGCTTCCACAACTAATTCCTCAGCTAATTTTGAAACTTCTACTATCTTTACGTTTTTTGATTTGAGCAACGTAAGTGCCTCGATAAATTCGTCTTTACAGACTGTTCTGGTTTTAACAGATTATGCGTTTTTACTTGCATTCTCTCTTTTACTATGTCGAGTGGGTTTCTTTGGTCCACAAAACATCAGTGATTGTAGCTAATGTTTAAAAGTATTAATAATGCTTGTGTCCATGCAGAACATGTGAGTTTTTGATTGTGCACTAACCCTCTAATGTGAGTTACATTGACTGTGGTGTGAAGGAAGTTTTCAAGGGTCAAGAGAAGAGGGTGATATAATGTGATCAAGAAGAGTGAAAAGCCAAAGCTTGGGGATGCCCCCGTGGTTCATCCCATAATTTTCGAAGGATAATCAAGCGTCTAAGCTTGGGGATGCCTCACTTCTAGTGAAACTATATTTTTGTTCGGTCACATCATATGCATTTTACTTCGAGCGTGTGTTTGTTTTTTCGTTTTGTTTTCTTTTGTTTTCCTTGCTGCAATAAATATGTTTGGAACCCAGCATTCTTTGTGTGGGAGAGAGAAACGCTCCGCTTTTTCATATGAATACCCGTTTTCTTCCATGCTCGTATTCTTAGTTTTTCTTCTAGATGTTGTAAATCCTTTTAGCTCCTGTTTTTCACGCATCTCTTATTCAGAGCTGAGATTTCTAGTAGAGTAGTATTAGTACTCTCTTGTTTCATTGTTATATCTCTTGAAGAGTTTTTGTTTAGTATAAAATGATTGGTGTTGGAAAGCAGTAGTACAATTTTTGTGCTTATAACGATCCAAAACGAAGCTCGTATAGACTGTGGCTAGACTTTTTCATGCCATGCTAGATGTTATTTTAATTCTATGCTTAGTAGTTGTTATTTTAGCATGACTTGTCTCAAATATCTGAGAGTGCTTAATGTGCCATTGAAAGAAGGATGAGTTGTTTTTATCATATTGAATCATGAATTTGTGGTGTTCTCCTTCGAATGCTTTATTTGGTTGACTTGGCGCGTGATTACACCATGTTTATGACTACAAACCAGTCACCTACAACCTCTATGATCATTTAATTTTTGACTTGTAATACCCTTTATGCTTTAATTAATAATGTTTTTGTCGCTATGCATGATTATAGCCATTACTGCTCTCTTGATTTGTCGCTCCCAATCTTTTGCTAGCCTCCACCTGTACTGAGTATGAGCTCTACTCGTGCATACAATTCCCAAAAACCAAAGTTTACCAAATGTGTCCACCATAACTACCTACATGTGGTATTTAACCGCCACTCCAAGTAAATTTCTCATGTGCTACCTTTAAACTTTCAAAATTATTCATGTTTTGTGCCCCTGTTTTAGCTCATGAGGATGTGAATAGAGAATCTTTATCTCACTTGTTGATTGGACTTTACACACCTGGACAAGTGGCACATTCGCTTATCCAGATAATAGAAGAACTAGCAGCGGGGTGCCCATCCCCAAAATTGGTTACTATAAAATTCTCTTCACTATTTTTGCCCCTGATTTATCAGTCAAAGCATAATTGTGTAAACAAAAGAGAAAGAGGGATGACAGTATGACCCCAGTTGTGTCCTTCAATGGGAGTCGCTCTTGTGAAGTCTAGTTTGCTTGTGACGTACTATATTTCCTGTTTACCATTCGTTGACATAAGCATACACCTCTCTAAAAAATTATTTTCAATACCTCTCTTTAATAAAATAAAAAGCTCTTGCACATGAGTTAATCCCTGCTTCCCTCTGCGAAGGGCCTTTCTTTTACTTTTATGTTGAGTCTCCATCTTCTAACGTTATGCACAGTTGAGAGAGCGTAGCTGCCATTCGGAGTTTCATGTGCATTAGTCCCAAATATTATTATTGATTGATTCATGATGTGTTATTACGTCTCTTAAATTTTTTGTTCCAGTCGTCCACTTGAACTTTGAAGGTGTCCTGGCATTTATGTTCTGCCCCACTCTTAAGGACAAGTGAAATATCACTTTGATATGTTTTCTTTATGCTCGAAACAAACATATAACTTTCAAGTGCATTATTATTCATGATTTGTATTTGTGTTACTTTTCATGATGCAAAGTTATTGCTAAGTTTCATTGTTAAAATTATATCTATCATGCCTGTGTTTAAAGTACTATGATCTCAGCGTACATATGCTTTTACTTTATGATGATCAAGTTTATGTTGGTGGCATGTCACCTCAGAAATTATTTGTTTTTATCGTTTACCTACTCAAGGACGAGTAGGAAGTAAGCTTGGGGATGTTGATACGTCATAAACGTATCCATAATTTCTGATGTTCCATGTTGTTTTCATACTATATGCTACATGTTTCCTTTACACTTTATGCCATTTTTATCGATTTTCTGGGACTAACATATTGACAAGATGCCATGGAGCAAGTTCCTGTTTCTGCTATTTTTTATTTCAGAAAAGTTGTTCTGGAGACATTCTCGGAATTGGACGATTCGAAAGCCAAAAGTCTTAGAAATCCGTTGTGCACATGGAGTCTGGAGGGGACCCGGAGGGAGGCCACAGGGGCCCCACACCATAGGGCGCCCCCTGGATGGCCACCGACATTGCCCTCTCGCTTATTTATACCTCTCGGGAGGTTAACCCTAAATACGGGAGCGTTTTCCACCAAAAACATCCGCAGCCTCCGTCATCGGCAACCCTAGTTCGGGAGGGTTCTGGAGTTCTCCCCACACCCTGCCGGGAGGGGGAATCATCACCGGAGGGCTCTACACCACCATGCCCACCTCCAGAATGATGCGTGAGTAGTTCATCCTTGGACTAAGGGTCCATAGCAGTAGCTAGATGGTTGTTCTCTCCTCATTAGGCCTCATGTTTATATCTTGTGAGCTTCCTAACATGATCAAGATCATCTTATTGTAATGCTACATGTTGTGTTTGCTGGGATCCGATGAATATTGAATGCTAGGTCCAATGATTATAAATCTATCATGTTCTTTTCATGTGTATGTTATTTATGATCTTGCATGCTCTCTGTTCCTAGTAGATGCTCTGGCCAAGTAGATGCTTGTAAATCCAAGAGGGAGTATTTATGCTCGATACTGGGTTCATGCCTTCCTTTTACTCACGCTCGAGTGACAGAAACGTAATGGGTGGGGATGTGATGTTTCCATGAGGGAGAAAACAACAATGTTTACATTGTTTACATTACACACTTTGATTAATGCAATTATATGTTGCTTGCAACTAAATACCCAAGGTTTGCTCGGATGACGTTCTGAGGGTGGATTATTAGTCATAGATGCAGTTGGATAACGGTCTATGTATCTTGTTGTAATACCCGCATGAATCACATAGTAATCATCATGTCATGCATATGCACTACGGCGCAGCCTTTATATCTGTCAATTGCCCAGCTGTAATTTGTTTACCCAACATGCTATCTATTTGTTTTGGAGAGATACCACTAGTGAACTCTGGATCCCGGTCCATTTCCTTTATACTGATAATATAACCACTGCAATCTCAGTTTTCGTACTTCTACTACTGTTTTCCTACTGCCAACACTATTCTCTTTTCATCTACTTCAAACAAGTACTGTTTTCCACATCATATGTTTAACCTCTTTGTTTTCAGCAAAATTGGTGAGATTGATAACCTCGCTGCTTCGTTGGGGCAAAGTGATTTGATTGTGTTGTGTAGGTTCCACGTTGCTTCTGAACCGGTAGTGTGCCCTGCGAACATCAGCTGCATCAACCTTCGGAAGTGATTTCTTTCTCCTACTGATTGATTCAACCTTGCTTTCTTTCTGAGGTTAAACTTGCCGATGCACTCTTCACACCCTACACTTGGGGTCTCCCAACGTCAGCCATCGGTGGCCAGGGAGGCCACACCACCTAGTGGCGCGGCCGAGGGGCGTTGCGCCACCATATGGTGTGCTAGCTCTTGAATACTTGTTGATGTGTAGTTTATGGGAGTTTCATAACCCTCCAGAACTAGGGTTGACGATGACGGCATCTATGAAACTTTTTGTGGATGGAGGCTCGGTTATTTAGGGTTATCCCGAGGAGGAGCTTAAATAGGCGAAAGGGCAATGTCGGTGGGCGAGCAGGGGGCTGATGGCGGGTAACCACACGCTCGTTGGGAGACCCCAAGTGTAATGTATGAAGAGTGCAGCAACAAGTTTTCCTTCAGAAAGAAACCAAGGTTGAATTGACCAGTAGGAGAAAGAAATAACTTCTGAAGGTTGATGCAGCTAATGTTGGCAGGGCGCACTACCGTTTCAGCAGCAACGTGGAATCTACAGAACACAATCAAATTACTTTGCCCCAACGAAGCAGTGAGGTTGTCAATCTCACCGGTTTTGCTGAAACAAAGGATTAGACGTATAATGTGGAAAATAGTATTTGTTTGCAGTAGATGAAAGAGAACAATAATTGCAGTAGGAAAACAGTGGTTGTAGTGGTTGTATATCAGTGTAAAGAAATGGATCAGGGTCCACAGTTCACTAGAGGTCTCTCTAAAACATATATATATAACATGTTGGGTAAACAAATTACAGCTGGGCAATTGACAGATATAAAGGCTGCACCGTAGTGCATATGCATGACATGATGATTACTATGTGATTCATGTGGGCATTACAACAAGGTACATAGACCGTTATCCAACTGCATCTATGACTAATAATCTGCCCTCATAGTGTCATCCGAGTAAACCTTGGGTATTAAGTTGCAAGCAACAGATAATTGCATTAAACAAAGTGTGTAATGTACACAATAAAATTATCCTTAGACAAAGCAATGTTGTTTTCTCCCTAATGGCAACAGCACATCCCCCACCCGTTACATTTCTGTCACTCGAGCATGAGTGAAACAGAGGCATGAACCCACTATCGAGCATAAATACTCCCTCTTGGAGTTACTAGCATCAACTTGGCCAGAGCATCTACTAGTAACGGAGAGCATGCAAGGTCATAAATAACATACACATGAAAATAACATGATATATTGATAATCATTGGACATAACATTCAATATTCATCTGATCCCAGCAAACACAACATGTAGCATCATAATAATATGATCTTGATCATGTTAGGTAGCTCACCAGATCAAAACATGAGGCATAAAGAGGAGAGAACAACCATCTAGCTACTGCTATGGACCCGTAGTCTAGGGATGAACTATTCACGCATCACTCCGGAGGCAGGCATGGTGTTGGAGAGACCTCCGGTGATGATTCCCCGTCCCGCCAGGGTGCCAGGGAGAGCTCCAGAACCCTCCCGGACTAGGGTTGATGATGCCGGCGGTTGCGGATGTTTTTGGTGGAAAAGGCTCCTTCTTTTAGGGTTAACCCTCCGAGAGGTATAAATAGGCGAGAGGGCAACATTGGTGGGCAGCCAGGGGGGCCACACCATCCTTGGGCGTACCCAGGGATGCACTGGCAAAGTGTGCACCAACTCTCAATGTGAGAATGGGCAATGCACAGTACCGACGAGGCTAGCAAATATGGATGGTGGAAGTGCCAAAAAAACATAACTTAGAACTCACAATTTAAAACATTACATCTAGAAGTTCTATTATCCATGGCATAATGAAAATCACTCCAAGAGGGTCCATGGCAGTGACAAGTCACTGTTGGCTACCCGGACTGTAGCGCATAACAAAAAGCCATCACGATTGTTATCCGCAGAGGAAGCCATACACCATTATACTGTCAACTGTTTTTTGAGTGTGGCACAGTTTCAAGCTTCTAGACCAACCATTAATTGTTATTACTTTACTAGACCAGCAGGTTTTCCATTAAGCATATTAATATCTCAAAACAACAGCAAATAATAAATTGAAACAGTTTAATGACCTACTAGAGCATGCAAAATTTTTCCAACATACCATCTACCACATGTAGCATTTTCTATTTCCTTCAAACACCAAAAAAAAACTCTCCAACTAATATAGAAATGAAACAAGAGAGTACTAACATAACTCTACTAGAACTAACAACTCTAAATAAGAGATGCATGAAAAACAGGAGCTAAAAGGATTTGCAGTAGCTAGAAGAAAAACTAGGAATACGAGCATGGAAGAAACGAGTATTCATATAAAAAAGCGGAGCGTGTCTCTCTCCCACACAAAGAATGCTGAGTTCCAACTATATTTATTGCAGCAAATAGAAGAAAAGAAAACAAAACAAAAAAAACAAACAGACGCTCCAAGTAAAGTGCATAAAATGTGACCGAATAAAAATATAGTTTCACTAGAAGTGACCTGATGAAGAAGGGGATGCTTTGGGCATCCCCGGGCTTAGATGCTTGAGTCTTATTAGAATTTGCTGGGATGAACCACGGGGGCATCCCCAAGCTTTGGCTTTGCACTCTTCTTGATCACATTATATCACCCTCTTCTCCTGACCCTTGAAAACTTCCTTCGCACCAAACTCAATGTAATTCGCATTAGAGGGTTAGTGCACAATCAAAAGTCCACATGTTCTCCATGGACACAAGCATTGTTAATAATTTTTAAACATTAGCTACATCCGCTGATGTTTTGGGGAGCAAAGAAATCCACTCGACAAAGTAAAAGGGAGAATGCAAGTAAAAAGGTAGAATTTGTCAAAACCAGAACAGTCTGTAAAGACGAATTTTTTGGGGGCACTTACGTTGCTCAAATCGAAAAATGCAAAGGTAGAAAAAAGTTTCAGAACTATCTCAGGAATAAGAACAAAATTTTCAGGTCATTTTGATCTTTCTGTGAATTTACACGTATTTAATGGTGGACAGCAGAAATCTGTTTCCTGCGCAGAAATCCAAATCTAACCTCAACTTTCACTAAAGACTTTACTTGGCATAACAAATGCGAGAAAATAAAGATATAAATGAGTTGCTACAGAAGTAAACAACACTTTGACTCAAAGAAAACAGAGAAAAACAAAGCAAAGAATAAAACCATGGGTTATTCCCAATAAGTGCTTTTCTTTAACGCCTTTTAGCTAGGACCAGAAAACTAGAATCAAGGATTTTCATGCATCCAAATTGTAACTTTTCTTATAATAGAATCAAAAGGAAACTTCATTCTATTCCTAAGAAAGTGTTCCATACCTTTCTTGAGTGGTAATTTATGTTTAATATTCCCCTCTTTCATATAAATAACAGCACCAACAGTTCTAAGAAAAGGTCTTCCCAAAACAATAGGACGAGAAGCATTGGATTCAATATTCATAACAATGAAATCAACGGGGACAATTTTATTGCTAACCATAATAATAACATCATCAACTCTCCCCAGAGGTTTCTTTCTAACATTATCAGCAAGACAAGCATCCAAATAACAGTGTTCCAAAGGTGGCAAATCAAGCATATCATAAAGTTTCTTAGGCATAACAGAGATACTAGCACCAAGATCACATAAAGCATTACAATCAAAATCATTCACCTTCATTTTAATGATGGGTTCCCAACCATCATCTAACTTCCTAGGGATAGAGTCTTCACATCTTAATTCTTCTTCTAGAATTATGAGAGCATTTGTAACATGTTTTGTGAAAGCCATATTCATAGTACTAGCATTAGGACAAGTAGCAAGATTTTGTAGGAACATAATTACTTTAGATATATTGCAATCATCAAAATCAAGATCATTTTTATCAAAGGTAATGGGACCATTGTCTCCCATATTTCAAAAAAAATTCAGCACTTTTATCAGGAACAGTTTTAGTGGTTTCAGGCAGTTTTAAACGTTTAACAGCAGAAGTGGAAGTATTACAAACACCAATTATTTTACCATTAATAGTGGAAGGTTTACTAGAATGAGAAGATTCAGTTTTACTAGTGGTGGAGATGATGCAAACATTAGCTATATTATTTTTTCTAGCTATTTCATCTTTTCTTTCCCATCTAGTGTGCAATTCAGCTAACATCCTAACATTGTCATCAATTCTAACTTGAATGGAATTCGGAGTTTTGCTTTCTTTAATCATGAGGCATAACCTTTAGTTTCAGAAGATCAACATCAAGAGAAAGGGTATCAACTTTAGAAGCAAGAACATCAATTTTGCCAAACTTTTCCTCAACATATTTATTAAAAGCAGTTTGTGTACTAATATAATTCTTAAGCATGTTTTCAAGATCATAGGGTACACTTCTATTGTTGTTGTAGGAATTACCATAAGAGTTGGCATAACCATTACCATTATTAGAAGTATATGGCCTATAATTGTTGCTACCAAAATTATTCCTATAAGCATTGTTGTTGAAATTGTTATTTTTAATGAAGCTCACATCAACATGCTCTTCTTGGGAAACCAAAGAGGCTAAAGGAACATTATTTGGATCAACACAAGTTTTACCATTAACAAGCATGGACATGATAGCATCAAGTCTATAACTCAAGGAAGAGGTTTCTTCAACAGAATTACCTTCTTACCTGGTGGAGCTCTCTTAGTGTGCCATTCAGAATAATTTATCATCATATCATCAAGAAGCTTTGTTGCAGAGCCCAAAGTAATGGACATAAATGTTCCTCCAGCAGATGAATCCAAAAGGTTTCTTGAGAAAAATTCAGACCTTCATAAAAGGTTTGGATGATCATCCAACTAGTCAGTCCATGAGTGGGACATTTTTTACCAAAGATTTCATTATTTCCCAAGCTTTAGCAACATGCCCATTATCAATTTGCTTAAAATTCATAATGCTACTTATTAGAGATATAATCTTAGCAGGAGGATAATATTTTCCAATGAAAGCATCCTTACATTTAGTCCATGAATCAATACTATTTCCAGGCAAAGATAGCAACCATTCTTTAGCTCTTCCTCTTGAAGAGAAAGGAAACAAGTTCAGTTTAATAATATCTCCATCTACATCCTTATATTTTTGCAACTCACAGAGTTCAAAAAAATTATTAAGATGGGCAGCAGCATCATCAGTACTAACACCAGAAAAATGCTCTCTCATAACAAGATTTATCAGGGCAGGCTTTATCTCATAAAAATCAGCAGTAGGAGCAGGTGGAGCAATAGATGTGCTAATAAAATCATTGTTGTTTGTGTTAGTGAAGTCACACAACTTAGTGTTCTCAGGAGTACTCATTTTAGCAAGATTAAAAACAGGATAAAAATAACAGCTAGAATAAGAACTAATTTTTATTATGTTTTTGATAAAGAGAAGCAAACAAGACAAAATAAAATAAACTAAGCAAAACAAAAACAAAGTAAAGCGATTGGAAGTGAGAGACTCCCCTTGCACAAATCCTCTTCCTCCCCGGCAACGGCGCCAGAAAACTTGCTTGATGGCGGGTAAACACACGCTCGTTGGGAGAACCCAAGTGTGAGGTATGAAGAGTGCAGCGGCAAGTTTTTCCTCAGAAAGAAACCAAGATTGAATCGACCAGTAGGAGAAAGAACTCACTTCCGAAGGTTGATGCAGCTGATGTTGGCAGAGCGCACTCCCGGTTCAGCAGTAATGTGGAATCTACACAACACAATCAAATTACTTTTCCCCAATGAAGTAGTGAGGTTGTCAATCTCACCGGTTTTGCTGAAACAAAGGATTAGACGTATAGTGTGGAAAATAATATTTGTTTGCAGTAGACGAAAGAGAACAATAATTGCAGTAGGAAAACAGTGGTTGAAGTGGTTGTTTATCAGTATAAAGAAATGGACCGGGGTCCACGGTTCACTAGAAGTGTCTCTCCAAAACAGATATATAACATGATGTGTAAACAAATTATAGCTGGGCAATTGATAGATCTAAAGGCTGCACCGTAGTGCAGATGCATGACATGATGATTACTATGTGATTCATGCGGGCATTAAAACAAGATACATAGACCGTTATCCAACTGCATCTATGACTAATAATCCACCCTCAGAGTGTCATCCGATAAAACCTTGGGTATTAAGTTTCAAGCAACAGATAATTGCATTAAACAAAGTGTGTAATGTAAACAACAAAATTATCCTTAGACAAAGCATTGTTTTTTCTCCCTAATGGCAACAACACATCCCCCACACGTTACGTTTTTGTCACTCGAGCGTGAGTGAAAGGGAGGCATGAACCCACTATACTCCCTCTTGGAGTTACAAGCATCAACTTAGCTAGAGCATCGACTAGTAATGGAGAGGATGAAAGATCATAAATATCATACACATGAAAAGAACATGATAGATCGATAATCATTGTACATAGCATTCAATATTCATCAGATCCCAGCAAACTCGACATGTAGCATTACAATAAGATGATCTTGATCATGTTAGGCAAGGTGATACGTCCAAAACGTATCTCCTTTTCCGATCACTTTTACTATTGTTTGCCTCTAAACTTATGAGTTTTGGATACAACTAACACGGACTAACGTTGTTTTCAGCAAAATTACCTTGGTGTCTTGTTTTTTTTTTTGCAGAAAAATGAACTTTCGGGAAAATGCCTAGAAAAGTTCCCAAAGACCTTAAAACACCCGAAGACCCCTGGAGCCAGAAGGAGACCGGAGGGGGGCCAGGAGGGAGCCACACCACCCCTGGGTGCCCCCAGGCCGCGCCACCTAGTGGTGTGGGGTCCCCAGGCACCCCCTCGGGCTGCCCTTTCGACTACTTATCGCCCGTAACCCTAAAACAACAAGGGTTTGTCATATTCCAGAAAAACACCACAAAGCGCCGCCGCCACCTCGAAACTCAATTTGGGGATAAGAAGTTCTTGTTTTGGCGCCATGCCGGGACGGGGATTTGAAGGAGATCATCGCCATCGTCACCGCCACCTCTTCTCCATCAACCATCCATGATTCCCCGTCCATGTGTGAGTAAACACCGCTGTAGACTGAGAGGGATGGAAGGGATTGGATGAGATTGATCATGTAATAATGTCAGGTTGTTAGGGCATAGTGCCTAGTATCCATTGTTAGTTTTTTCTACCGTTGTTGCAACTTGTTATGCTTAATGCTTGTGACTTTGGGCCCGAATGCCACGATCTCAGATCTGAACATGTTATTTTTTCATGAGTATAATTATGTTTCTTGATTATATCTGCAAGTTGTTTACACATGTCATTGTCACGAACCTGAGACCCCAAAGTGATAGAAATTGGGACAACTGGAGGGGATGGTTGTGATGTGAGGATCACGTGTGTTCACGGAGTGTTAATGCTTTGCTCCGGTGCTTTATTAAAAGGAGCACCTCAATTACCAGTAGTTTCCCTTGAAGCCCCGCTGCAAACGGGATGGTAGGACAAAAGATGTTGTGCAAGTTTCTCATTGCGAGCACGTATGACTATATTGGAACACATGCCTATGGTTTGCCTAGAGCTTGGATGCTTTATTATTATTATCTACAATGCCCATGTTTAGATTGTTATATGAACTATCTTATCCATGCAACACCCGTTCATCCATTCACTATGCCTACGGTACTTTCATCCTGTTGTTTTCCGCAATTGCTACTGATGTTATTATTTGATTCCTGTTGTTATTTTAGTACTACTGCTGCTATAAAATTGTTACCACTGATAAACTGTTGCGAGCAAGTATACTTTCATGTGCAGCTGAATTGACAACTCGGTTGTTAAGGCTTATAAATATTATTTGGCTCCCCTTGTGTCAAATCAATAAATTTGGGTTTTATTGCCCTCGAAGGCTGTTGCAATCCCCTATACTTGTGGGTCATCGGCAGCTCACAAGATCTAAACATGAGGCATAAAGATGAGAGAACAACCATCTAGCTAATGCTATGGAACCATGGTCCAGGGATGAACTACTCACGCATCATTCCGGAGGCAGGCATGGTGATGAAGAGCCCTCCGGTGATGATTTCCTCTCCCGGCAGGGTGTCGGGGAGAGCTCCAGAACCCTCTCGAACTAGGGTTGACGATGACATCGGCTGCGGATGTTTTTGGTGAAAAAGGCTCCTCCTTTTAGGGTTAACCCTCCGAGAGGTATAAATAGGCGAGGGGGCAACGTCGGTGGGAAGCCAGGGGGCCACACCACCCCTGGGCGCGGCCAGGGGCGTGCCGCCTCATGGTGTGGGGCCCTTGAGGCCCCCTCTCCGGGTCTCCTCCGGACTCCGTGTACGTGGCGACTTTCTAAGACTTCTGTGTTTTGTTTCGTCCAATTTCGAGAATATTTCTAGAACAACTTTTCTAAAACTAAAAACAGCATAAAACAAGCACTGGCTCTGTGGCATATTGTCAATAGGTTGTAACATCCCAGTGTTTGGGAAGTTATAAGGATCTAAATTTAATATGTGCATTTGCAAAGCATGCATCTAAAAGTACGGGAAATTTTGGCGCGAAAGTTTAAACAAATCAAAGTGACCAAAGTTTCACTTGACATGATGAAATAGGTTTAGATCATCTGGTCAGGAGTACATTTGGAGTGATCTTTCTAACAAGTATCTTAAGAAACCAAATCATCTAGTTACACAAACCAGAATTGGTTATGATCAAACACAAACTATCAAGAACCCTAACCACAAGTCTATAAGTGACTTGGGATAATTCATTAGGTAACTAATCCAAAGAGGGGTGAGTACCCAAATCACACAACTGATAATCATACTTCCACCAATGGTAATACACAATTGAACCATCTCATCAATAGAAGTGTTATGTCCTCTCAAACAATAACTCTTTAAGTTATCAACCATTCACACCATATCTTTCTAAATTATCATAACTACTAGGTGCACCTTCCCAATCAAATAACAAAGGATTAATAGAACACAAATGATACACATAAGTCTTAACTCAGAACCCACCAGAGGGAATGATATAATAATTGTATTAACATATTTATCGAATATGTACATATCTCATCAATTATAAAAGAAGTATCTACAAGAAGAAATAAATCTTCTTCAACCACTAATAAACCCTGATTATTACATATGATATTCCCAAATCTACTATATTTGCATTATGAATGACAAAGCCTCATAAGAGAAAACAACTAACAACTATGACCTAAGTCATTAACCCCAATAACCTTCATATCCTCATTTTCTCAATCATCTTATAAAAGTGAGCAAATGAAATCTCAACACACCAATGAACCTTTGGATCATCTTACTATTAAGTCATCATTCCATAAGCATTCCACACTTTTATTCAAATCAACCTTCAACAAATAAAGTATCTATGGATACTAGTACTGAGTAACAACTTGTAATAACCTCGATTAAAGAAATTGAATTGAGAGCAAAGTAAAACAAATCATGTATGAAACAAGTATCTATCTTTTGGGAAATAAAATAAGAAGTATATGGAAGGATAATAAAAGCATGAACTAACTCTTAATCTAGATCTTGTTAGGTTGCCTAGACCAATCTATCTTGTTTTCCAATCTTCTCTAAGACATTCTGCAAGAGGAGCAACCCACAAGACAGGAGGAACTACCCAGGAAGATCTTCAAGAAGGTTATTCAGAGTGTGCTAGAAGTGCTACTCTAATTTACTATAAGAGTACTTGGAAACTCTTATATCTTGCTCTGATTTTATTAACCCTCTTGAAATAGTGTGATATTCCAATGTTAGTGTTATATAGAAGTAGTGTGGTAACAAGTTTCTAGACCTTGTTAACAGATCACTTTTGTATACTCAAACAATTGAGTGTCATACACAAATAAATAGAAGGTTGAATAACCTAGTACATCTCAGTCTCTTGTATATGAAAAGTAATTTGGGGACAAGCCTTGCAAACTTGTCAACAGATTCTTCTTATATGCTTAAGGCTAACTGATGTCATAAACTACATCTACACTCCTTTTATCATCAACCAATGGAAAGAATAACACTAAGGAAAACAAGAAACCATAATATAATCATCTAAGTAAAATCTTTGCTTGGAATAGTTGTTTGTTCTCACCACAAGGGTGAGATAGTTGAAGATTGAATCCAAGAGATGATAATACTTTCAATTGACACAAGGTGAAAACAGATGGCTAGTGGCAACTAGAGAGAAGAACATCAAGCAACAGAAGACCACAGGAAATAACACTACCTCAGTAAGGGAGCATAAGAATTTATCCAGTGAATCGTTAGGATATAATAGAGAATCAATAACCTCTGTCAAGCTCATCGGAGATGAGGAACTCATAATAATATATTTAATGGAAACAACTATCAAGTATGGGATAATAACAAGCCATTACATCCACATGTCTTGATATGTGAAGGTAGATGAAAACAAGCTTAAAACCTTGTTTTCCAAATCCTTTTCACATGTAAGACTAACAGATGATAACAAAAACTCATCTATATATAACCATGTAGATGATTACATGTTCTAAAACAACATAAGATATTATCCACAATTGGAACCTATGTGGAAAACAAGCAAATAAGATTCCAAAACCACACATGTTCTCCATTTGATTAAGTACTAAAAACATCAAACATAGAATACACATACCTCAATAAAATGTCAACCAAACTTGCTAGGAGCTTTAGTTAGGAAATAACAAAGTCCATAAAAGAAAACAAATGCATTTCTTACTCAAAAACATTTGGTATGTCATGGAATAAAATACCCTAATTGGGTGCATTTCATCACCTTATATAGAAACACTACTCACTAGTGTTACCAAACTATTTTCCATAAGGGATTATACCTAAAAGTGTCCAACTATGATACACCACCTTGGTATCCACAAGATGGAGTGTGTACTTTTACTTAACATGCTTTAGCATAATTTTAAAGCCATTAAATAAATTAAATAGAGGGAAAACAACAAAAATCACTTAATCTAGCACCCTAAATAAAAAAATAAAAATATTGCTCCAATTCACCAAAACAAAACATGGTGAGATTGCAAATTTGATAAGATTTCCAAATATATTTTTTAATAATTTTTATCTTCACAAAAAGGTCCTGAAAACATAGGTTTCTTCTCAGTTTTAGTAATAAAATGACTTGGTTGTAATTTTAGAAACTATCAGGGGGTTATCGAAAATGGGCATTTAAATTTCTTTCTTCTTCAACCTCTGGCCAGAAGGCCAGAGGCGTGCGACCTCCTCCGATGGCGATGCCACCTCCTCCTTGCCGCCTTCTCGTCGCCGATAAGAAGCAGGAGGGCTCCTCCAACTTGCTCTCTACCTCCTGTCTCGCTCACTTTCCCCTCTCCCTGTGAGAACAACACCGGAACCCGAAACCCTAGTTTAATTGCCGCCGGTCACCGTCGTCGACTCTGGCCATCCCCGGAGGACCTGAGACTACCACGAGCTCCGTATTGATGTCCTCTACCCCTACCGCGAGTCTCGTTTGCTGGGAAGAAGGGGGCCGCCCGAATCGAGCCAATCCATCATCTCCGGCCGCCGGCCAATTTCGGACGCCGTCGTGGCTACAGCCCTCACCGGACTTCTCCAACCACATCATCGCGCTCCTGGTGAGCCACCGCACCTAGTGGTGCCTTTGATTTCATTTTTCATCAAGGATTCCTCCATGGCCGCCGTTACCCGAGCGCACTGCCGCGCCACCACTCGCCGCCGGCAAACCGGTGACCATTTAGTCACCGCGCCACCACCTCTTGATTCCTTACGATCTCCTCTATCTCCCAGTACCAACCTCGTGGTCTAATTCGAAGCCAATGTCCTGATTGGAATCAAACAGAGAGGAAATCCTCTGGGATGATGCGGTCATGACGTCAGCATGACGTCATGGACGAATTTATTTTTCTTTTTCTTCAATTTTTGATTTAAAAATTAGAACTGACAGGTGGGTCCCACCTGTCAATTTAAAATAAGGCAGAAATTAATTAAAACCATTAATTCAATAACTTTAATTATGTAAATAAGAAAAATATAAATAACATGTCATTTTAATCGGAAAAATAAAATATATTTAATTATGAAATTTTCAAATGAATTTGGTAAAGTTTAAAATTAAACATTTTCTTTAATTAATTAAATCATTTATAATAATGAAAAATGATAAATAATTCATAAAAACAGAAAAATACAAGTTATATACCAAAATGCTTCAAATTACAAATACAACTCACCTATGATGTTTTCAAAGTCATTTGACCAAGTTTTCATATGTGCAATATTTTTCCTAATCATTTAATTCATTTAAAATCAATAAATTAATAATTTATTCAAATCTTTTCAGAAACCTCCAAATGATATATCAAATTAAAGAGAAAAACATTCTCAACTCCAATATATAAAACACAAAACATTTTGGGAGCTCATAAACTTGTTTCTAAATATCTACTGAAACTCTATTATATTTCCTTATGACAAGAAATAGCTGCCACAAATTGTTTTCCTTATTAATAAAACCCTCATGTTTTCACATCTACTAAACCTATAATCACATGGCAATAGCAAGTTATGTGATGATAGAATTGATTGTACTAGTTACTCATTTTCCATTCAACCTTTGACATAAGCTCGACACTTTAAAATATGAAGTAAAATATGTCTGTTATCTTTTTAATAGTTGTTTTCCATGTGTTGTTGTTGTGTTATCTAATCAAGTAATAAAAACTTCTACCTAAACATGTTAACAATCGTTTGCTAAGTAAAAGTGAAACACATGTAAATCTAAAATAACTAATAACCACATCACCACAAGTAATGAAACCATTCACCTAAAACCTGTGTGATTACGATACCGTATCAAACGTGGCTTACACTTGTAGGCTAGGGTGTTTTCCAGGGTATCTCTCGATGCATCTCATTACTATGCATGTATCTTCTTGCCATTATTTTCTGTAGTCCTTACCAGGACTACTTTGCTATCTTTCAGATGTCAGGATTCTCTACGAGACCCTCGAACCCCGAAGGCATTGATTATTATTATCATTATTCCAATCTCAGGCAAGTTCATCACTTGCTCATATCCTTTGCAGTACTTCATAACTAACTAATTGCAAAACCCTATCATCTTATCACCTACTCTCAAAAGAATGCATGATCCTATTTTTCATAATAATATGACTAATTGAATGACTACCCGAGTGGTAGTGTTCTGTTTGGTGGGCGGATGGAACCATGGTAAGATGAATAGGTCAAAGGAAGGTTCCATCTGCATGGGAACGTATTACCTAGGATTAATCACAAATGCCGTCAGGATTCTTGCGCCGTAAATTCGCGTTGACCATGGATCTTCTATGGGGGGAGTAAGTCAGCTGTGATACTTTTCTCGTTCGCATGTCAACGGGCTGCCAGAGACGTACGATGTAGGTTCTGCGGGACTACATGCACATGGGTGGGATCCCTTAATTCCCACGGACTCTGCGGGTCTATGATGGTCTGCCAGGGGCGCGTAGATATCCATCGTGAGGGGTGGAATCAGGCGTTCAACCTGCTGGCAGAAATGGGTGGGCATGCGTTGTGCGGAGAAGCATGGTTTGGCTTGGACCAACAACCGGGCCCCACACCTGAGTGGGAGTGGACAGGAATGTACACCTGGTTGTGCAACATGGTCTTGGTCGTCCATGGGTAAAGTAACGCACCTCTGCAGAGTGTAAAATGATGTGGCATGTTACCCCTTGTTCCGGGAAGGAGCTACGAACGCCGCAGGAAAGGCAACTCCATGAAAGTTCTAGTCCTGTGAAGATCTGGCGGGCATAGTCTTCAGAAATAAAAGCAACCTCTTGAAGAAAGATTTACAAAAACCTTGCATTAGCTTATGACTCTTTTGAGTCTAAAGCTGTAGTTAGTGTATCAAACTACCCACTATATATCCCTGAGCTTGCTGAGTAACGCTCGTTACTCATTCGTTCCCGTTTGACCCCCTGCTTAGAGTTGAAGCCTATGGAAGTCGTCATCGTGAAGCCATCGTTACCTCGTGAAGCTAGGTGGAGTCTTGTACTACTTAGCCAGTGAAGCATCGTCATCAACAACACTGGTGGAGGAGAAGTTATCAAGGTGTAGGTGGAGTCCATTCTTGGACTTAGCTGTTACAAGCCATAGATTAGGGCTGACATCAGCCGTAGTAGATTTAGTTCTAAGCTAGAGTTCTTCTCCAGCTTGGAGCTTCGAATTGTTCTTCTGATGTTTCATTTGCTGAGATCTTCTTTGATCTTCAAAGAGATCCTCGAGATTTTGTAATGAAGTTTGTATCCTATAGTTTTGCCTGGACCCGCTGTGTTTCTGTTGTACCACTCTGAGAATGTAATATTCACGGATAAGTCCTTCTGTGAGTATTATGTCACCGACTTGCGCACTACACATGCAGTGGTGTGCTGGGTCACCACATAGGTTAGTCCCAGAAAATCCATAAAAATGACATAAAGTGTATAAGAAACATGTAGCATAAAGCATGAAAACATCATGGAACATCAGAAATTATGGATACATTTGAGAAGTATTAGGGGCCACACCACCTGGTGGCGCGACCAAGGGGGACCGCGCCACCCTATGTTGTGCTGGCTCTAGGGCCCCCCTCCGGGTCCCCTTAGAACTCCGTGTACGTGACAGATTTCTAAGACCGTGGGATTTTTTTTGTCTAATTCCGAGAATATTTACAGAACAACTTTTCTGAAACCAAAATCAGCAGAAAACAGGAACTGACTCTGTGACATCTTGTTAATAGGTTAGTCCCAGGAAATCCATAAAAAAGACATAAAGTGTATAGAAAACATGTAGCATATGGCACTCAGAAATTATAAATACGTTTGAGACGTATCGATTCCCATAGAGAAGAAGATTCAATTCAACATAAAGGAGATTCACCTCAAGATAGATAAGAAGGTACTACAAGAAGGAAACACGATGCATGACATTGGAGCTATATGAAGACACAAGGTTGGCCACCACATAGTCTTCCTAGTTTTTGTTACCGTGTTAGGTGTTGACCATATTATTATATGGCAATGATAGTCCGAGTATTTTCAATTGTTTTGTTTTCAAAACTTTATTGGTATTTTCGCAGGAATCTATATCCTATTTTTGAAAATTATTTTAAAGTGTTTGGCTTGCTTATCCATTGATTGTTAAGTTTTGCTTTGTTCATATATTGTATGGGTAGATATTTTCTTTAGTCCTATCCGTCTAAACTTGTCTATGCTAACCGATAGATGCCTCCCCGTCGCGATCCCCACCGCAATAACAAGGATAAAGAGAACAACAACAACATGCAGAATGCAGTGACCCAACTTGCACAACTGATGGCGTAATATATCACCCACAACAACAACAACCCATCACCACCACCAAGGTGGACATGCTCACTCGTTTTTTGAGGCTGAGGCCAGAAAAGTTCTCTAGTGCACCAGAACCCATGATTGCTCTTGAATGTCTGTGTTCTGTGAACAAACACCTAGTGATAGTGGGATGCACTAATGCTGAGAAGGTAAGGTTTGCCGCTCGCTTGCTGGAAGCACAAGCTGCTTCTTGGTGGGATAACTATTATATAAGCCATCCTATTGCTGATGTTTTTTTTGAAACATCCTATTGCTGATGTTACCTGGGAGATGTTCAAGGAAGGATTTAAGAATGCACATGTCTCAACTGGAGTGATGAGTCGGAAGCGGAGGGAGTTCTGTAACTTGCGTCAGTACCGGCGCTCTTTCATGGAGTACATTGATGAATTCAGCAACCTAGCTCGCTATGCTCCTGAAGATGTGGAGATAGTTGCCAAAAGGCGTGAGGAGTTTCTGGATGGACTGAATGATGATCTGGCTATTAAACTATTGGTGGTTCACATTACCAACTTCCAAGAACTCATTAACAAGGTTGTCATTTTAGAGGGAAAGTAGCAATAGTACTTATCAATATCGGTGCATCACAGTCACTCATATCAATTGCATCCACGGATACGAGTTAGCAAGCTACTGAGTTACTTAAAGTATATGATATTGAACTACACATATTATTAATTATACCAAGTTGATTTCTCTTAAGGGGGTTAGCCTAGACATTGATCGTAGGAAAACGCACGCACACCTATTTGCTAGCCATTCTGAATCTCGGGACGAGATTCATCTTAAGGGGGTCAATCTGTAACATCCCAAATTTTACATTTGGAATGTTTTACATTTAGAGTATATGCATAGCATGGCATCATTTAAAAACTTTCATTTTATTATTGCATTTTCAACCTCAAATCAAAATCATGTTTTAAAGAAGCCAAAATTCTCCTATAAGGCATTATAAGACAAAGTTATTTTGACATTTTATTTTTCCTAAAAAATCACTCCAAAATAACCTATTATGATAGAGTATAAAATCACAAAATTTTATAATTTTAAATCACCCAATTCCGAGTTGTATTTTAAAAGTTATGAATGTTTTAAGAAAAAAATAAAACAAAAAAAAACTCAGCCCAACTCCTGCTGCATGGGCCAACCCAATAAGGGTGTGCACCAACGGGTGACCGCGTGATCGATCTGTTTCCATACCCAAGTACAAATCCCCTTTTTTCTAACACTCTCTCATTCATACTCTAATACCTCTTCACTAGAGAGTCCTAATTCGAATTCGTTTCTTTTGCCTTGTTTCTTACTCCAAGGAGAAATTTTCCACCGACCTCCCCACCCATAAATACCCTAACCATGGCCGTGAGGTCGCCCCAAATTCAAAACTCCAAGTTCAGATTTGTTTCTTAGTATTTTGCTCGCCACTGTCCGTGAGTTGCTCGGTTGACGTTCAAGTCTTCGCGAGATTTTTAGATATCATCGACACCGATCCATCCAAGAAACCTCACCTCTTTTCAACCACCACAATCGGAGAATTTCATGATCTACTCTCTTAGATATAAAGAAACAAAATTTCAATTACTCTTCAACCATTTGTACGTTTTTGCTCAAAATTCTACTGTACTTGCATCTCATCATTATTTACAAATTTTGTTCTTTGAGTTTTTCTATTTGAGCTACGGATCTTTTTATATAATTCCGATCTACTTTTTCCCACTTGAGTAACTCAAAATTTCAAATCTACACTTTGTTCTTATTCATCTAAAAAAATTCCGTTTAGTGTTTTATTTGCTTTTTGGATCTTATTAGTATGTTAGGTTTAGAACCACCTTTTATAAACTTTATTTCGATAAGATCTTGTAGATTGTTAATTAACCCATTTTAATTTGGATAAGTTGCTTTTGTTTCTTGTTGCATTACAAACCTTTTCATGCATCATATATTATATTGTCCTGCATTATTAAATCATCATGCATTCATATATTGCATTGTTGTTTTGCTTGGTTTGGTTATTTATTGTGGTATACTTGCAATGTGTAGATTGCAAGAGTTGTTGTTGTTGTTCGTGTGAGGACTGTGGGTGTTACGGTTACAACTGAGTCAAGTGCGTGAATGACTCCAATTTCTGTCAAGGCAAGTGAAACACATGATCCCACTAATTTACTATATGCATTAGATTTTTTTCATATAGTTTTGCATGAGTAGGAGTTTTGTGATTATCGCTATTTCTAGATTTCTTCACTAACACCAAAGTGGAGTAATCATATGTTATCCCTAGATTGTAGCAATCCATATGTTAGGAAAACACAGTAATGCTAGAATTCTTAGCCATGATTATAGTATTCGTGGTTGGAAATTATTATCATATTTTTTTACAAGGATTGTTATTATAATTGCTTATGGAAAGCAACATGATAATTAATCAACCATTGGGAGGATTGCTAGCATGTAGTTAGAGTACAAAATTTGTTGGGGACCGCCGCCCAGTACCATGAGATTATGTTTGGTTTCATTGTGTCGTTTTTCCTTCTGTGCATCTGTGTTTCATATTAGTATGGGCTAGACAGAATTTGTGGGTTGTGGTGACTCGAACCCATCGTGTCCAGAGATGTAGAATAGTAGTAGGATGGTATGGCTCGTGGGGGTTTGGGAATCTACTTCTTATGAATTATGGCTTAATCGTCTTTCCTTCCATGTTACTAATGGTGTATCATGGTGTTTGGGGTCGATTAGGCAACACATGTAAAGGGAAAAAATCTCGCGAGGGTTCAAAACTAATATCTTAGCCGTGTTCCATTGGTTAGTGAAAAATCAAAAACTAGATGGGAAACATTACATATCCCGTTCACCTTGTTTTATCAACAATTAAAATTTCACTATGGGTTATCGGAGTAGTGCCTGATGGTGTTTCAGTGTGCTAATCCAAAGGGTAGGAGCACTTTACTGTCAACCAAAGTGTCCAATGATGTGCAAATTTACTTTCTATTAAAAGATAGGACAAATTCCTTTATGCAAACTAGCCTGGAAACTCCACCAGCCAAATATGCATGTAGATTAGTAACTTGACATTTATTATATCACCATAGTGTCACTTGCCACAATTGCTCGGAATGGTCTGACCTCCTTCCGGGGGCTGCATATTTCAACGTGCAGGTTGTTCGTAGCCGGAGTGACTGATGTAGGTCTTGTGACTCCACTCAACATGTTTGTTTTCCTGTGGCACAAATTGAAGACTAGAACCCTTATATTCGCTTTATGATGCTTGAATAAATTTTTGCTAGCTTCCGTTGTGCAAGTTGTAATAAAGTTTGTACTCTGGATATTTTTTAAATAAAAGATGCATTTGCTTATATTTTTTATATCTATCTTGTGTGTACTGGAGAACTGGTCCATGGGCCAGTACTACACATAACGGTATAGCCTGTGTTGGGCTGTACTACGACATGTTATAACCGTTATAGCACTTGAAAAGTGAGTTTTCAAAGGAAAACCTTTATGCGGGTGTGAAGATATAAACAAACAAGTGTTACTATTCTTGTCTCTAAAATTAGCTTATGTGTTGTTAGATGTTCTCGCTTTTCTAATCATGGACTTTGATAAGTATAGCAACCATAAGGGTTTGTTGTTAGAGTAACAATAATACTGAACCGACCCAAGTATAAGATTTTGCTAAGAGATAAATAATTGTGATGATTTAGCAAAGTGAATATAAAGTTTTCATTTGATAGGATTCCTATATTATGAGAAGATCTAGTGACCATATAATCGACAGTCATGCTTTGGATGTCTTCAAATTTCTACTATAACAGAAAATTATAATGTTGACATTTAGGTATGACCAAGAGTGTGTAATGGAACTAAGATCGGTCAATAATAGTCTTAACTCCTCCATATGATGGAGAGATAAATCCTCTATGCCCTATCAGTATAACCAATGTCAACCAGTCGTCTGTCCAGACACTGTGCGGTTTATCAGAAGGACATCAGGATATGTAAGAGAAAAGAGAACATTATTGGTACGAATTGTATATGTGTTATGATCAAAGAGTTTGATCAAACTAGAGAATATTTTCTAACCTCCTGATATCTTTGGTATCGTTCAATTAAGAGAATAAGTGCAATTAGTAACTTGAAGGTTCCCTCGTCCTTCATAAACACACATGAGCCATCATGGGCGTTGATGGCTCCGTTGTTGGTTATTGTTCGGTAAATTCCCGAACATGTCTATGTGTTACCGAACCTTTACAAGTCACGTTCTTAAGCTTTGTCGGCCTTTTATTGAGAGTGATAATGGTATTCTAAGTGGTTTTGAGAATGACCAGAATCATTAATAGGACAAATGAACAATTTTTGAGTCATTTGGAGGTGTTCTAGTGAAGTTACTATGAGAGAAAAAGAATGTCGGAACATGGCAGAATTATTTCGGAGAGATACAGAGGACATAAGATGTTCGTGGAGGTTCGAAATATGTTTTTTACATTAGTGGATAAGGTTGATGATTTTATCTATAGGGTACATAGGATGCTGGAAGAGTTTTGGAGAAAAACCAGAGAAGGGAGAGTGCCAGAGGGGGGCAGAATTGCCCAAGGGCAGCAACCAAGTATTGGGTGTATGTCATGTAGGCCCAAGAGCCCCACATGAGGCGCGACACTTACCCCGGAAATATTCGTTGTTTGATTTTTGGAGAACAATAAAAGTCCAAAAATTAAAAGAACAAAAAAGGAAAGAAAGAAATGGGAAGGGAGAGGACTCCAAATTGGGAGTCCAATCCGAGTTGGGAAAGGAGAGGGTGCGGACAATGTAGAGTGTTCGTAGTAAGGTTCATGGCAGGGGTGCCATAATCCTGGTCGTAGAGCGTGGGTGGAAACGTAAGGGATTTGCCGGAGGCGAGGACACAGTTTACCCAGGTTCGGTACAACACGACAAAGGTGGTGCCCTACTCCTGCAATTTCACTAAATCAGGTCTAAAGCCTGAAGTATACATAGTACAATGTGAGTCTAGTTTTCGCTATCTTGGGATCTCTTGTGCGTGCCTTGAGGCTACTCTCGTCTGGCTTTATATAGGTAGCCAGACTAAGTCTTACGGGAAGGAAAGCTTGAAGTCTTCGGAAAGTATTCCTGTTCTTGGTAAGCAAGACATCTGGCTTCTTCTCCAAGCCGGATTACATATTGGGATGTAATCCGGCTTCTTCTAGAATCCGTCTTTCTGTGCGTCGGCTTACTGGGCGCTCAATGGACTTTGCTCCATTTCCTATGGGTCACCCGAGTAATCCTGCCTTCGGCCAATGTCGGATATACCCCCATTTGGCATATATCCGACCAGTAGCCCCCAAGGAGAATTAAGACCTCCATTCTTTGTCGATTCCTTAAGCATTCAGAAAAGTCGGCCTTGAGTCTGGAATCTTCTTTCCTCAAACACTTTCATGCCAAAGTCGTCTTTTTTGGGGAATCTGGTATTTCTTCGCAACTTTGTTTTCAAGGAACCTGCTAACCGTGACGTGAGCGCAAAAATCATGCTTACGTCAGCGCCGTTTGGATTTGGTCAAAAACTAAAATAATGAATCCCCGCTATATTTTGGCGCGAGAAACGAGGAGATTATGCATTAATGTGCCAGCTCGGTCTATCCCGGATTTTCAGCGGGACACGTGGAAAGCATCCAACGGCTAAATTAGCCGTTGGACTAATCTTGGCACGAATAGCTATAAATACCCTTCGGCCGTTCCCATTTGGTCTTCTTCCACATCACTTACATCGAGATCCCCGGGACGAATCGCTCAAAAGCTCAATGCGCGAGATCGAAAGAAACGAGAAAGATTTTTCTTCACCGGAGTACTTCCACCATCAGAGGCTCTGGCTCTCGACCGGCGAAGTTCTTCTCTGCAATGGACAATGGAGGAAACATACAGGCTCCTGCGACCGCCGGCGATGCGCACACAGCTGCGTCCGCCGCAGATCCCACAGTGTCGTCCGCGTCCACCTCAGCGGCAACTCCATCGACTACGGTGGACTCTCCCATGGCTCTGTTGGCTACTCCGGAGGCCTCCCTGGTTGTGCCAGAGATTTCTGCGGGCACATCGGCGGGGGGAGCCCTAACGCCCCGCTGGATCTACACTGCGTCCTCCCTCTGCCACTTTGTGGCCCCCAATCCCGGAATTGGAGGGCGAGGAAAATGCAAATCGCGCCGGCGATGATGCAGGGAGCGAAGTGGCCGCCGGAGGCGAGGAAGAAGATGGAGCGGAGGCCAGAAATTCGAGCCTCCGTACCACTTCTCTGGCTCCTTTTCAGAGCTTGGAGAAAGACGACTTTATCCTTAAAGATAAGTGGCGGCCCGAGGATGAAGACGAAGAGCCGAAGCGAAAAGACGGAGAAAGAGTGGTACTGGCATCTCATATTCTCCAAGGTATGGGATTCCCACGTTCCACCTTTTCCTTCAAGTCCTCAACCACTATGGAGTCCAACCCCACAATCTCCCTCCAAACTCCATTCTCTACATCGCCGGCTTTCAGGCCTTGTTTGAGGGATACCTAGGGATAGATCCTAGGTTAGATTTTTTTCCAATACTGCTTCTATGTGAAGCGTAACAATTCCGACGGTCTTCCTCCCGTCTGTGGAAACATATCTTTCAATCTGCACCGAGGCAGGGAAGAATGGTTCCCAAAAATCAAAACCAGCGAATCTGTCAAGTTTTGGTCGGGTTCGTTCTTCTATCATCAGGATGTCCTGTACCCTGGAAAGGATACAGGGGTTCCTACTTTTGACAACTCCGCCGCCACTCCAAGAGATAACTGGGCCCTAGACGTCGTCCAGGTATTGCCGCTAGATCTTCCAAGGATTAAAAGGAGAATATCCAAGATGGTTGCTTCCACCCCGCCTCTCACGGGGATGGACACTGTCTTGTGCTGGCTCGAACGGCAGATCTAGCGAGTTTCTCACCGCTCTGGCCGCCTTCTCTGCACTTACTCGGGTCCCTAAAATTCCATGCTGGTAACCTGGAACAGTATGTCGGAGAAAAATTTCTGAAAGAAGGTAAACCATTTGGTTTCCACCCGCACTCAACATATGGAAAGCTTCTCCATGTATACTGTCGAGAATCCTGCTCCCAAGGTAATGCATACTTTTGTCTTTTGGGAAATATTATACATTTCACACATAAATGCATACTAATTGCTATTCATGCTTTGCAGCTTGAGACTCTTCCAAAGGACCAACTGGTGTCTGCAGAAGAGGAGGCGATGCTGAAAGCCCGATTTTTGGCAGAAATTGAAGCTAAATGACAATCTGAACCTACTTGCTTACAGGGTCTTTAAGGAACTGTGGAATTTTGCACCTTTCTGTCTAGCTTGAGTTATATTTTAGTTCTCTCCCCTCGGCAAAGTACATAGTAAAGAGTCTTTCTTCCATTCCACTAGCCAAGAATAAGGAGAGTTACTTTATTATTTGAAACTCTTAAGCTGACTTTTTTTTAAAAGTGGTACACCCCTCAGAGATATAGGGACCGCCATGCGAGGTAGGAAACGCAAGAAAATTGTTGCCTCCGCTGAAGTCATCGACCTGGACGGCGTAGCCGTCGCAACTTCCAGGTATTTTACGTACCTTCCTTTTCCTCGCACTAGTTTCTTCGCATCGACTCTTAATCTCATTTTCATTCTTTTCAGACTCTCTCCCTCCCCTCTAAAGGGGAAAAGACTGAAAAGGAAAAAAGTGGTCACTCGCCGAGGCCCAAAGCCTTCTCCCTCCATCACCCCTAATACTCCAACGGTGAATTCTTTGGGAGAGCATTCCGCCCCTTTACAAGACGCGGAGTTTCCCCTTCCAAGTCAGTGAAGTGATGACCCACAAGTATAGGGGGTGTATCGTAGTACTTCCGATAAATAAGAGTGTTGGTCCCAACGAGGAACAGAAGGCGTTGACAAGAAGTTTGGATGAAGGATTCACTGTAAATACTAGCAGACAGGTTTTTAGGGGGTTTTGATATAGCAGATAAAGAAAGTACAATTAAATAAAATATAGTAATAATAATTGCAGCAAGTGGCTTACTTATGATGATCAAACGTTCTTGAGGACACACGGGAATTTCGTCAAGTGCTTTTGCTTCATACAACTAATTAATCTTTATTGTTTTGATAGGTGTTGTGTGGGTGAACATATTCTAATGTAATGTCCTAACTTGGACTAATACATACTTGTGATTATACCCCTTGAAAGCATCACATCTACAAGAAAATAATTAAGATAAATCTAACCACAACCTTAAACTCTGGGATTCTACACTCCCTCATGCATCGGTTTCCTAACAGGGCTTTAGGTCTCTGTCACTCCGGCAACCCCACGAGTAGTAGCCGAATTTGCATTCCCCTAGGCCCATAAAGGTGAAGTATCATGTAGTCGATGTTCACATAACACCACTAGAAGAATAGAACCACTACTAACATCTTGACTTCATTCCCACATGTCCTCGAGAACTAAAAGAACTACTCACCAGACATCATATGGATCATGATTAGAGGCGATATAATGATGAATAATAATCTGTACATAAACCTTAATTCAACGGTTTCACTCAATAGCATCAACCACAAGGAGTACTTAACACTGGGAAAGTTCCCCCTATGAAATACACAAGATTCAACCCTAGATGTTACAGCGGAATGGAGTGGAGCGGTGGAGACGATGGTGATGGCAGTGGAGATGATGATGATGATGATCCCAATGAAGTCCAGCTCGATGACGGTCATGATGGCGATGATTTCCCCCCTCCGGGAAGGAATTTTGCCGACATATTTCTCCCTGCTGGAGAGCTTTTCTCTCTCTGTTCTTTTCTGCCTCGTGGAGGCGGTGGAATATTTTCTCGATGGCTTCCCGAGTCTTAGGGTTTCGGGGGGATGAAGTACGCAAAGGGACACCGGTAGTGGTGGGCCAGGGTCATGATACATCTCCAACGTATCTATAATTTCTGATGTTCCATGATGATATTATGCCAATTGCTACATGCTTTCTCCCTTCTTTATAGCATTTTTACACGTTTTCCGGGACTAACCTATTAACAAGATGCCAAGTGCAAGTTCCCTGTTTTCTGTTGTTTTTTATTTCAGAAAAGTTGTTCTAGAAATATTCTCGGAATTGGACCCCACGAATCCTGAAGTTCCTATTTTCCCCAGAAGCATCCAGAAGACCGACGAGGAGTCAAATGCGGGCACCAGGGCGCCCTCACCATAGCCAGGTGCGGCCCCTCCTTGGTCGCGGTTGGGGGTGGTGAGGCCACCCTGGTGGTCCACTGACGCCTCCATTTCGCCTATTTATTCCCCTCCGAAGGAAAACCCTAAGAACGTGATCAAAACTCCCCGAAAAGTTCCGCAGCCGCCATCATCGTCAACCCTAGATCATGGGGGTTCTGAAGCTATCTCTCGCCCCTGCCGGAGAGGAGATCATCACGGAAGGTATGTTCATCACCATGCCTGCCTCCGAAGTGATGCGTGAGTAGTTCATCCTTGGACTACGGGTCCATAGAAGTAGCTAGATGGTTGTCTTCTCCTCCTATGCCTCAATGTTTAGATCTCGTGAACTGCCTAACATGATCGAGATTGTTCTTATGTAACTCTATGTGTTGTGTTTGCTGGGATCCAATGAATATTGAACTTATGCCAAGTTGATTATAGTCTTTATTGCATATGTTATTTGTGATCTTGCATGCTTTCTGTTGCTAGTGGTTGCTCTGGCCAAGTGGTTGCTAGTGACTCCAAGAGGGAGTATATATGCTCGATCGTTGGGTTCATGCCTCCTTTTCGCCTGTGCTCGAGTGACAGAGACGTGACGGGGGGTGTTGTTGCCACTAGGGAGAAAACAACGGTGTGAGTGCCCGTGTGCACAATCACTGCTTACATTACACACATTTCTTAATGCGATTATCTGTTGCTTGCAACTTAATACCTAAGGGGGTTCGGATGATAACCTGAGGGTGGATTATTAGTCATAGATGCATTTGGATTACAGTCTATGTATATTGTTGTAATGCCTGCACTAAATATCATAGTAGTCATCATGTCATGAATGTGCACTACGGTGGAACCACTATTTGTCAACTGCCCAGCTGTAATTTGTTCACCCATTATGCTATCTTTTATGGAGAGACACCACTAGTAAACCTATGAACCCTGATCCATTTTCCTACACTGTTAAACAAACCACTACAATTCAAGCATACACCATTTTCCACACTATACGTCTAATGTTTGTTTTCAGCAAGACCAGTGAGATTGACAACATCACTGCACCGTTGGGACAAAGTATTTTGGTTGTGTTGTGTGCAGGTTCCGCGTTGTTGCTGACACCGGTGAGGCGCCATCACCACCGTCAGTAGCATCAACCTTCCAAAGATCATCTTTCTCCTACTGGATTGATAACCTTGGTTCTTAACTGAGGGAAATTCTTACCGCTGCACTCATCACACCCTCCTCTTGGGTTCCCAACACACCATCCATAGCAACAAGAATTTTGGGTGTACCAAAGAATTTTTGGCGCCGTTGCTGGGGAGAAAGAAGTCTTCTCGCAAGGGCAGTCTCTCATTCTCAACCTCTTTATTTTGTTTATTTTCTTGTTTTTATTTTTTTCTTGTTTTGCGTCTTTATATCAAAAACACACAAAAAAATTAGTTTACTTCATAGCTGTTATTTTTTATTGCTTGCCTTTATGTCTAGTTTTGTTCCTGTCACTATGTCACAGGAAGAAACAATCTTCACTTTCAAGCAAGGGAGTGAGGAGAGTTTCAAGGAAGCTTGGTATAGGATTTTTGATTCTTATAGTAAAACTGAACCCATGATGACCCTGAATTTATTTCTTAGTAGTTTTTACTTTGGTCTTGTTCTTTGCTATAGATATGCTTTAGACTCTGCAGTAGGAGGAGACTTCCTATGTTGTGATGGGGATCAAGCTCTTAATGCCATTAAAAAGTTGATTGCAACTTCTAGCTCAACTAGTGAATTTGATTCATCCCTTGTGAGCTTTCAGGCTAGATTAAATGCTCTTGAGACAAATATATCATGTTTAAAAGAAGTCTATAACCAGATTCGTGCTTATTATGATTATGTGCCAATAAACTTTGAATCTTCAATGTGGATCCCTACAATAGAATTTGTTATAAATGGTGAAACTTTTCATGCTCATTGCGACATTATGACTGAATTTTGTCTTATGCCTAAAAATATTTATGAGTCTTTAATCTTTGGAAACTTTCTGAAGGGGGAGAAGAAATACCTCTTATCAATAATACCGCTGTTTTGCCCATTGGGATAGCTAAGGGAGTGTTTACAAAAATAATGGGAAGGACAGTATCCATTAATTATCTTGTTATTGAATGTGTAGGAGAAGGCCAAATTACACTTGGAAGGTCCTTGCTGAAACTCCTGGGGGCAGTAATAGATGTGGGGAAAGGTACGTTAAATTTTGCCTTCGCGCCAGGTTGTGGCCACATATTCCCCAAACCCAAGAAGAAGGGTAACAGGAGTAAAAGGAGAGTTCTTGGTATTGATTTGAATGCTTCACTTGAAAATACTTGAGCTGCTTTCTATGCCTAGCTGACAGGCGTTAAAGAAAAGCGCTACCGGGAGACAACCCGTTTTATTTCTCCATTTTCAACCTGTTTTCCATCATTTCTTTCTGTGTGCTTGGCACCTGGGTGTTGTCTATTTCCTTAGAAACCCCTCTGTATCTTTTCTTTTGTGTCTTTGTTGAGCCAAGTAAAGCCTCTAGTGGAAAGTTGAGACTATATTTCGGATTTCTGCGCAGGAAACAGATTTCTTCTGTCCACTGTTAAATTCGTATAAAATTATAGAAAATTCGAAATTACCTGAGTTTTTTTGTGCGTAATAGTAGTCTATATACGCAACTTTTTTTAGTTGAACACTTTTTTATCTGAGCAACAGAATATTTTCGAAAAAAACCATCTTTACCTGTTGTCCTGTTTTGACAGATTTCTGCCAATAATTGCATTTGCATCTTAATCTCTTTCTTTTGGTGTTCTTTTGAGAAAAAGAGTTTTAAAAGAAGTTGTGACAGTACCTAATGTGTTTTTGAGTGTTAGGAATGTGTTGAAACTGAAACATGTGAATTTATTATTTCGATTGCACTAACGTTGCTAATGAATATTGTGAGAAGTTTGGTGTGAAGAAAGTTTTCAAGGGTCAAGCGAAGAGGATGATATGACGTGATCAAGAAGAATGAAGAGACTAAGCTTTGAGATTCCCCGGTGGTACATCCCAGCAAATTCCAAGAAGACTCAAGCGTCTAAGCTTGGGGATGCCCAAGGCATCCCCTTCTTCATCGAAAAATTATCAGGTCACTTCTAGTGAAACTATATTTTTTATTCGGTCACATCTTATGTACTTTACTTGGAGCGTCTTTTATTTTTGCTTTTATTTTGTTTTTATTTTTGCAATAAGCTTGGTTGGACCCTAGCATTCTTTTATTGGAGAGTGACACGCTCCGCTTTTTCATGAGAATACTTTGTATTCTTAATGTGTGTCTGGCTACTGCATTTATTTAGCTCCTGTTTTGCATGCATCTCTTATCTAAGATCTGTTAGTTTTAGTAGTGTTATGTGAGTACTCTCATGTTTGCGTGTTGTATCATGTAGAGTATTTTTGTTAAAACATATCTTGTATGGTGCTTGTTGGGAAAAGAAATTGCTGCTTGAAGTAGAATTTTTAATGGTGCAAATAGAAGCTTGTATAGACTGTGGCTAGAACTATTTCATATCATCCTAGATGTTATTTTAATTTTAAAGCGTTGTGGTTATCGAGTAGCATGATTATCCTCAAACAGCTGAGAGTGTTTAATGTGCCATTGAAAGAATCATGATGTGTTCTTGTCATATTGAAGCATAAATTTGTGGTATTCTCTTTTGAGTGTTTTATTTGGTTGACTTGGCGCATGCTCACACCATGTTTATGACTATGAACCAGTCACTAATAGCCTCTATGACCATTTAGTTTTTGAACTTGTGATACCGCTTATGCTTTGATTAATGATGTTTATGTCGCTATGCATGATTATGGCTCTTATGCTCTCTTGATTTGTCGCTCCCAGTCTTTTGCTAGCCTCCACCTGTACTGAGTATGGAATTCTAATCGTGCATCCAACTCCCTAAAACCAAGTTTTCCCATTGTGTCCACCATACCTACCTACATGTGGTATTTAACTGCCACTCCAAGTAAATTTCTCATGTGTTACCTTTAAAACCTTCAAAATCACTCCTGCTATGTGTTCATGTTTTTGCTCACGAGGACGTAAATAGAGAATCTTTATCTCACTTGTTGATTGGATTTCACACCCTGGACTAGTGGCTTCATCCGCTTATCCAATTGATAAAAGAGCTGGCAGCGGGGTGCCCAGCCCCAAATTAATACACACAAAATCTCTTCACTATTTTCCCCCTGATTTATCAGTCAAAGCATAATTGTGTAAACAAAAGATAAAGAGGGATGACCTTCTACACCAGTTGCGTCTTTCATATGGGATCCGCTCTTGTGAAATCTAGTTGGATTGTGACATACTTTATTTTCTGTTTACCATTCGTTGACATTAGCATACATCTCCCAAAATATAGACACTCCTCCATGGTATGTGATTGTTGGCAGGCACCCGAGGATTCGGTTAGCCATGGTTTGTGTAAGATGGATGGGAGGAGTGTCAAACTTTTAATACCTCTGTTTAATAAAATAAAAGCTCTAGCACATGAGTGATCCCTGCTTCCCTCTGCGAAGGGCCTTTCTTTTACTTTTATGTCGAGTCTCCATCTTCTAACTTTATTCACAGTTGCGAGCGAATTTTTGCCATTCTGAGTTTTATGTGTATTTGTACCAGAAACATTATTATTTGATTCATGATGTGTTATTGCTTGTTCTCTAATTATTTTTTTCTAGTCTTCCTCATGAACTTTGAAGGACTAGCGAAATACCACTTTGCCATGCTTTTTCTATACTTGAAACAAACGTATATCTTTCTTTGCATTGTTATTCATGATCTTTTATTTGAGATACTTCTCATGATGCAAAGTGATTGCTATGCTTTATTATTAAAGTTCTATTTGTCATGTTTGTGTTAAAGTTCTATGATCTCACACTACAAGAAATATGTTGATACGTGACCCTCAATTTTTGTCACTAGAAGGTCACGTAGGTTGATTCATGACCCCTTTTTGACCAAAAATGGAAAGTCACATACCGAGCGTCTTATTTGATCGTCAATGACTAATTGAATGGAATTGTCATAGACTCTATGACCCAATCAGAGGAGTCATAACCCTATGACCAACTGATTTGGTCATGTGATATCCTGGCATAGCCACGTCACATCCTACGTGGCTAATCCTACGTGGCAAAGATTCAGCCCAGTCCATACTGCTCCACCAAATGGGCCAGCCCAATATTTCGGCCCGTTATATAATTTTTTCCTGTAATTTTTTTTGGCAGATTAATAGGCTCATGTAGTCCAGCATAACTTTCTGGGCCTAGGCCTCTTTTGTCCATTTCGAATCTGGGGCACCTTTTTCTTTTCATGGTTTTTTTTCATCATTTTATCAATTTCGTTTCATGTTGAGCCCATCGCTAGTTGGGCTGAGACCTTATATTACAGCCCAGCTATTCTGCAAGAATATTTCACCACAGGCTTATAAGCCCACTCAAATCCAAATCTTTATAAACAAACTTGAATTCAAACATCATTTTGATTCCAGTAAATTTGAGTTACAACACTTACTTCAGAAAAATCATCACAGACTACATCATCACACAACTCATCATAAATTACAGGTTCACATCATATTACAGGTTCGAATAATAGACCAAAATTACAATCAGAATTTGTATCTCACATTAGCAGCTGTATTTGTCAGGTCTGCCCTGCAAATACGATGGAATATGAAGATCCGAGAAATCTCAACACATGCTGCTCATCGCAAGGTAATGGAGTCCTCCGATCGCAATATGGAACATCTGTTAGACCAATCCACCGACCTCTTGCATGCAAAGAACAAAGAACAATAGTTCAAAGAATATAAGTTAACCATAGACAAAGTATTGTAAGATTCAGCAATGTGGAGCTCAACAAAAGTAGATTAATAACACAACGTCTCGGATTTACAAAATAGAGCATTAGTACAAATCAGACATAATTCCAAGCAATGTACAAAATAAATAGCTCTCTACCAGGTGTTTTCAATCAATATTAACATGTTTTTTTACCAGAGCATAGATATTCAATCAATATTAACATGTTTTTTTACCAGAGCATAGATATTCAATCAATCTTCAAACATGCCCGGGACTGGAGCATAGAAACAAAACTCACAAATCCAGTTCCAGCATTTACATGCATGACAAGAAACTATCACAGGACGCTAACAGAACTAATCTGGCATATATAACGTAGAAGTCCTGTAAAGATGCCTGTAGGAAAACAGGAATCACCCACATGCATCCCCAACAATTCTAGCTACTACAGGGAGTAGCTACTTCATCTGTATCTCAAGAAGTTGGCATGCATCAGGTCAATATCACAGAATCTGCTGCGTTTGGCACATCAATACAGGCAGCAGCACATGGGACCAAAATCTATTTGCAACATCAGAAGTTGATCATAAAGGACAATATATACCGAACTAGCAAATCAAGCAACAAGTTTATTTGATCTGATATGTACTTCTATGTTATGGGACAGCGGGAGTAGTAATTAGTGAATAACAGGCAGCAATATTTAAAAGCATAAGCAGATCATTTAGTAAAAGAATTCACTGTATCAATTAATAGACAAGCAGGATATAAAAGCAGAAGCAGGTAACACATTCTGATATCATACCTTGTTGCAGCAGCAAATCATCTGCCTGACACCAAGAGTGAAAGCAAGAAGAGCATGCTCACGGGTCTGGCCATCCTTGGAGATACCAGCCTCAAAACCACCAGTGGTGGAGTCAATGATAACGCTGAAGTAGGCGTTGAAGATGCCCTGGACGACTATGACGAGGGAGCGCTCGTACCACCTGGGCTGCACCACCTCCATGAAGGTGATCAGGTGCATGCGCTCATTCTCGGCCTCCTCCAGCAGCACGCGGATCCACCATCAAATTTGATAAATATGGCGTAAGATTATGAGCAGAGTAATAAAGCATCAAGCAATAAAATCGAACAGCAGTGGATCAGGCATAATATTCTACTGCAAAGGCAAACATGCAGATAACCAGCAACCTACATCAGGGATCTACACAAACCGAGTTGCTGCAACTAAAGCTAGTAGGGCATATTCTGCAGAAACATGGAAACAACACAATTTCTATTCCATATAGAATAGAGACATACATTATGACTCGAGCACCAGGGCATAAATAGGTGCAAAAATATCGGGTCACTCTACTACACCAGCAAGAAATTTGCATGAATACAAATTTAAGAGATCAAAAGATGCAGAGACCGGCAGAGTTCCCTCTTACACCAAACAATAGAACTACCTACCTGCAAGTAACATCACAGGAGATAGGCATTCTTAAGTTACGATAAAATCAGTACACAAGAAACAGAAGTACTGCATCTTAACATCCCAATTGAGGAAATCTGTGAGATGACCTACACTAAGGAGCCAACAAGAGGACAGCGAGGCTGACAAGCTTGAAATTTAACCTCTGGAAAAAAGACATAAGTAAAGTCTTGTGCCACTGCAAGCAAAAGATAAATGTTCTATATTTTTCACAAACAAGGAAATATTGGTTTATCTATTTTTGCAAACTGAGTGATGCCATCATGCCACAAAACCAGGCACTGCCTTTCCACCTACAGGAAGGAATTATGTCTATAAGCACTGCTTGAACTTTAGAAAATGGCAAAAAATAGGTTCTGGCTGGGTTTATATATGCAAGCAATCGAATATACGGTTTACTAGTAAAAAGCAGGATAAGAGTTGCAGCAAGATCAATACAGGACACAATAGTGGAAACATGTTCTTAAAGGTTCATAAGAAACAATCAGAGAACTTTGAAAACCCATGTATGGTTGTACCAGCATTAGATACTTCAGATCATATAACCTCCTCAATTTACTTCTCAAGGTCATTAAACAATATAATTTTGTACTTGGGAATCATCAGAAAATACAACATAAAAATGTGTAGCCACAAGAACGTAAGAAACAAATATCAACACATGTGCAGGTAAAAGCTAACAGTAAGCAATCAGAGAACTTTGAAGGCTATCTACTGTGTATCAACATCTGATACTTCAGATCATATAATCTCCTCATTTTGCTTTTCAACTATATAAAACACTAGTGTACCCGTATGCACGTCCTATCATAGCCAAGTAGTGTGGTAACAGGAAATCAGCAGCTAAGTCCTATCACAGAGACCTATCACAAACGAACAGGAACAAATCGCCACATCGAGATTGGGTTTTCCCTACTCCAATCCGAGATCTGAATGGAGGAGGGAGCGGGCAAGTGGATGGTACCTGGAGGGAAGTGAAGTCGTGGGCGAGCTTGTAGTGGATCTGCGGGCGGTGCTGTCCTAACCTGCACACGAGTAGATGCGAGCTCGGAGCTGCGCCTGGTGCAGCAGCACGCCGCACTCTCCCGTGCTTTTGGCGGTGAAGAACGAGGATGGCGTCCGTCAGTGACGAGGGCACGCGAGATCGACGAAGCGGCGCCCGTGGGTTTCACGCGTGGAGGCGCCTCCATGGAGTGGAAGGTAAGGGTTCCTCCATGGCGAGGTCTTGCCCCGTCGCGCCGCGCCTCGATCTGCTCCGTCGCGGGCAGAAGCTCCGTCGATCTACGTGGTGCGCCTTCCTCATCCACGAGACCCTCCATGGAGGGATCGAGGACGTCCAGGAGCAGCTGCCTTGCCGTAGAAGAGAGCCGGGGAGGGAGATTGGTAACATCGATGCCCTCGGAGGAGTCGGGGACGACGAGAGGGAACTCGGGGACGGACACTATGCGGTGGCCGCAGGCGAGGACGAGGGACGAGACGGCGGTGGCGGCGAGCGTGGGGGCGACGACGATGCTGCGGAGGCGGATGTTGACGTCGGGGCGACTGGGCGCGAGGAAGACGTGCGGCATCAGGACGCCCGGCCGAGTCCGTGGCCATGTTCCCCTCCAGGGACTCGATAGAGACCGGAGGTTGCCATTACGGCGGCACCGAGAGAGAAGGACGGAGCGCTAGCGACGCGATCTGGAGATCGAGGTTGGAGTCGGAGGGGATGGGAAGGGGAGGGGAGGGGAAGTGGCGGCGGTGGATGGGAAGTGCCCGCGGACCGCGGTGCGACTAGGGTTAGGGGAGTGGGGCCTGAAAATTTCGCAAAGGGCGCGAGCGGGTGGGCGCTCAATTCACCGCGGGCATATTTTCGCAAACAGGTCTACTCTCCACCTAGCAAATTAGTGTGGCTGCCACCGGGACCCAGGCTTTGAGGTCCCATATTGAGTGCCTTATTTAGAGCTAGGTGTAATATTGATGCTTGTTATTTTTCTATTTAATGTAAAACTTATTATCGGCATAAAGTTAAGTTTTACTCGTGCAATAAGTTTCAAAAATTTATATTTCTTTAAATTGATACATTTGTTTTATCGAGAAACGACAAAAACACCGTACATCATATCTAGCTACAAAGATGTCTCGGGGAACACATTGTTGTTTTCTCTGGGGTTGCGCGAAGCACGGAGACCTTTGCGGCTTCGGAGTACATAGAATGAAATTTGTATTTAGAGATCATTTCATAAAGCATTCCATAGTTGGTCTTACGATGAAATATATTACGCGCTTTTCAATCGCCATCAAATGGTAAACTTTGTCCCCGTCCATGGCTTTCAGACCCGATAACTAATGTTATGGCCACATCCACGTCATAATTTCTTGAAACTTGCCCATATTCCACACAAAGATGCATGTTTGTACAACTAACAATGTTCACGAAGAAAATTTTATTTTTCGTTGAATAAAAATACCATTTTCCCTTTCTGGAGTGTCAAAACCGGCTTTTTTTGTGAAGCACATACACAAAATATGTTGCAAAAATGTAAAAACTAAAATTCTAAATATATTATGTCATGTTTGATCTACAAATAACAAACTTACTACCTCTCGATAGCTCAAAATACACCACTTTTGAAAGAGACAAGTTTCAGCCGATTCCGCTGAAACCGGGCCAAATTTGAACTACAGGTGCCTCGTCGTTTGCCCGTGATTTTTTGCAAAAATAATTTTTAGGTAGCCAAGTACCTATTTCAACATAGATACACCAAGAGTTCATCAAGATTCAACACCTAGGTACGAACGGTCATGTCCCTCGTTTTGACGGTTTTCCGAAACCGGCTTTGAAAATTCCAGAAAATTCAAAAAAAATCGAAACGGTGCAAGATCTTCGCGTGGTGTTGTTATATATGCCCTAGTATCCACCAAAAATAATAAACTTGGAATAAGACAATTTGGTGGAAAATGTGTTCACAGAAATGAGCTATCTCGTACGAAGATTCATGGCTTTCGGGCGAAATGACGGATGTTATGACCACATACATGGCATAGTTTGTTGAAACTTGCCCATATTCCACACAAAGATGCATGTTGGTACAAATAACAATGTTCACGAAGAAAGTTTTATTTTTCGTTGAATAAAAATACCATTTTCCCTTTCTGGAGTGTCAAAACTTGCTTTTTTTTGTGAAGCACATACACAAAATATGTTGCAAAAATGTACAAACTAAAATTCTAAATATATTATGTCATGTTTGATCTACAAATAACAAACTTACTACCTCTCAATAGCTCAAAATACACCACTTTTGAAAAAGACAAGTTTCAGCCGATTCCGTTGAAACCGGGCCAAATTTGAACTACAGGTGCCTCGTAGTTTGCCCGCGATTTTTTGCAAAAATAATTTTTAGGTATCCAAGTAACTATTTCAACATAGATACACCAAGAGTTCATCAAGATTCAACACCTAGGTACGAACGGTCATGTCCCTCGTTTTGACGGTTTTCCGAAACCGGCTTTGAAAATTCCAGAAAATTAAAAAAAAATCGAAACGGTGCAAGATCTTCGCGTGGTGTTTTTATATATGCCCTAGTATCCACAAAAAATAATAAACTTGGAATAAGACAATTTGGTGGAAAATGTGTTCACAGAAATGAGCTATCTCGTACGAAGATTCATGGCTTTCGGGTCGAAATGACGGATGTTATGGCCACATCCATGGCATAGTTTGTTTAAATGTGCCCATATTCCACACAAAGGTGCATATTGGAACAACTAACAATGTTCACGAAGAAATTTTTATTTTTCGTTGAATAAAAATACCATTTTCCCTTCCCGGAGTGTCAAAACCGGCTTGTTTTGTGAAGCACATACACAAAATATGTTGAAAAAATGTACAAAGTAAAATTCTAAATATATTATGTCATGTTTGATCTACAAATAACAAACTTACTACCTCTCAATAGCTCAAAATACACCACTTTTGAAAAAGACAAATTTCTGCCGATTCAGCCGAAACCGGGCCAAATTTGAACTACAGCTGCCTCGTAGTTTGCTCGTGATTTTTTGCAAAAATAATTTTTAGGTAGACAAGTACCTATTTCAACATAGATACACCAAGAGTTCATCAAGATTCAACACCTAGGTACGAACGGTCATGTCCCCCGTTTTGACCGTTTTCCGAAACCGGCTTAGAAAATTACAGAAAATTCAAAAACACTCGAAACGATGCAAGACCTTCGCGTGGTGTTGTTATATATGTCCTAGTATCCACCAAAAATAATAAACTTGGAATACGACAAATTGGTGGAAAATGTGTTCACAGAAACGAGCTATCTCGTACGAAGATTCATGGCTTTCGGTCGAAATGACGGATGTTTTGGCCACATACATGGCATATTTTGTTTAAATGTGACCATAATCCACACAAAGATGCATATTGGTACAACTAACAGTGTTCACGAAGAAAGTTTTATTTTTCGTTGAATAAAAATACCATTTTCCCTTTCCGGAGTGTCAAAACCGGCTTGTTTTGTGAAGCACATACACAAAATATGTTGCAAAAATGTACAAAGTAAAATTCTAAATATATTATGTCATGTTTGATCTACAAATAACAAACTTACTACCTCTGAATAGCTCAAAATACACCTCTTTCGAAAAAGACAAATTTCTGCCGATTCAGCTGAAACCGGGCCAAATTTGAACTACAGCTGCCTCGTAGTTTTCTCTTTATTTTTTTAAAAAATCATTTCTAGGTAGCCAAGTACCTATTTCAACATAGATACACCAAGAGTTCATCAAGATTCAACCCCTAGGTACGAACGGTCATGTCCCCCGTTTTGACCGTTCAGCGAAACCGGCTTTGAAAATTCCAGAAAATTCAAAAAAACTCGAAACGATGCAAGACCTTCGCGTGGTGTTGTTATATATGTCCTAGTATCCACCAAAAATAATAAACTTGGAATACGACAATTTGGTGGAAAATCTGTTCACAGAAATGATTTATCTCGTACGAAGATTCATGGCTTTCGGTCGAAATGACGGATGTTTTGGCCACATACATGGCATAGTTTGTTTAAATGTGACCATATTCCACACAAAGATGCATATTGGTACAACTAACAGTGTTCACGAAGAAAGTTTTATTTTTCGTTGAATAAAAATACCATTTTCCCTTTCCGGAGTGTCAAAACCGGGTTTTTTTGTGAAGCACATACACAAAATATGTTGCAAAAATGTTCAAAGTAAAATTCTAAATATATTTTGTCATGTTTTATCTACAAATAACAAACTTACTACCTCTCAACAGATCAAAATACACCTCTTTTGAAAAAGACAAATTTCTGCCGATTCAGCTGAAACCGGGCCAAAATTGAACTACAGCTGCCTCGTAGTTTGCTCGTGATTTTTTGAAAAAATCATTTTAAGGTACAAAAGTACCTATTTCATTAGAGATACACCAAGAGTTTTGCGAGATTCAACACCTAGATACGAACGGTCACGTCCCCCATTTTAACCGTTTTCCGAAATCGACATAAAAGATTCAAAGGAAATTCAAAAATGGAAAAACTTCGCAATGTTTAATCATAAGTGACCTAGTAACCTTACAAAACAATAAACTTGGAATAATGTGTAAACCCTGCATTTTTTATCTTGTATTCGAATTTAAAACAATAATCCAAAATTTTAATTATGAATCTTCACAATCCTGTATGAAACAATATATAAAACATAGGGGTATTTTTATTTTATTTTAACTAAAAATGGTCCCTAATAGTCTAGAATAACAGAATACATATTTTTAAAAAACTGAAACTGGTTTGGTTGAAATTGAAGTTCAAAAGCAAAAGTTATGAAAGAAGACAAAAATGGAAAAAAGTGAAAAGAGAAAAAAAAAACTCTACCAAAGTTGTCAGCCAAGCCTAGCAGCGAGGCCGACCTAGCCCAACAGCGAGGCCCATCCCTCGTAGCAGCAGGTTGGCCCAGTCCAACTTTCCTTAGGACGGGCTACTGATAGAAAAGACGTCAATGTGTTATTGTTAACAAAGATGGTTGTGGGCTGATGGTTAGAGCATGCGTGGGGGAATAGGAGGTCGTGGGTTCAAATCCTCTCAACCCCTTATTTCCTATTTCATTTTTCTTGTCTTAGTTCGGATGGAACTTAGCGATCAAATAAAGTTGCGATTCATATTTAACACGAAATAATTCTTGCCTTAGTGGTTACGTTGGTTGTAGAGTTCCTATGAGGTCGTGGGTTCGAATCCTCACCTCCCCTTATTTCCTTGTTCATTTTTTCTTGTCTTAGTTTGGATGACTCTTAGTGATCAAATACAGTTGCGATTCATAATTAACACGAAATAATTCCTGGCTTAGTGGTTAGGTTGGTTGTGGTGGTCCTAGGAGTCACGGGTTCAAATCCTCAACTTCGCTTATTTTCTATTTTATTTTTCTCGTCTCAGTCCGGATGGCTCTTTAGTTCAAATAGTGTTGCGCTTCATATTTATCATGAAATAATTGTTGTCTTAGTGGTTACGTGGGTTGTAGAGCTCTTGGGAGGTGCGGGTTCAAGCCCTCATTTTGCCTATTTTCTTTGTTTTTCGTGGATGACAAAAATTGACACGTGGAAGTGACACATAGGCAAAAATTGACACGTGGACATGACACATAGGCGAAAATTGACACGTGGACATGATACATAGGAAAAAAATCACTGCCAACAAACTCATAACCAATTCAATTGGTCTTTCTTTATTTTCCATGGATAACAAAAAATTGACACGTGGAAGTGACACATAGGCGAAAATTGACACGTGGACATGACACATAGGCCAAAATAGACACGTGGACATGATACATAGGCAAAAATCACTGCCAACAAACGCATGACCAATTCAATTGGTCTTAGTTAAGCAAAAAAAGGGTCATACACCAGGTATCATGTGCTATGACCATCTTGTTAAAGAAAATCATGACTTTTTAGCCAACAAAGTCATGGGTTTAGTCCATCCCAAACATGTCATGACCAACGGATTAAAAGTGGTCATGGATCTATGACCAGTTCATCCACGGTCATTAAAAAAGGGTCATGTATCAACATATTTCTTGTAGTGTCAGCTTACATATGCTTTTACATTTTGATGATCAAGTTTTGTGTGGTAGCAGTCACCTTAGAAATTATTTTGTTTTATCGTTTACCTACTCGAGGACTAGTAGGAACTAAGCTTGGGGATGCTTGATACGTCTCCAACGTATCTATAATTTCTGATGTTCCATGATGATATTATGCCAATTTCTACATGTTTTCTCCCTTCTTTATAGCATTTTTACACGTTTTTCGGGACTAACCTATTAACAAGATGCCAAGTGTCAGTTCCCTGTTTGCTGTTGTTTATTATTTCACAAAAGTTGTTCTGGAAATATTCTCGGAATTGGACCCCACGAATCCTGAAGTTCCTATTTTGCCCGGAAGCATCCAGAAGACCGAAGAGGAGTCGAAGACGGGCACCAGGGGGCCCTCACCATAGCCAGGCGCCCCCCTTGGCCGCGCCTGGGGGTGGTGAGGCCACCCTGGTGGCCCACCGACGCCGCCCTTTCGGCTATTTATTCCCCTCCGAAGGAAAACCCTAAGAACCTGATCAAAAATTCCCGAAAAGTTCCGCAACCGCCGTCGTCGTCAACCCTAGATCAGGGGGTTCTAAAGCTGTCTCCCGGCACCCTGCCGGAGAGGAGATCATCACCGAAGGCGTCTTCATCACCATGCATGCCTCCAGAGTGATGCGTCAGTAGTTCATCCTTGGACTACAGGTCCATAGCAGTAGCTAGATGGTTGTCTTCTCCTCCTATGCCTCAGTGTTTAGATCTCGTGAGCTTCCTAACATGATCCGATGAATATTGAACTTATGCCAAGTTGATTATAGTCTTTATTGCATATGTTATTTGTGATCTTGCATGCTTTCTGTTGCTAGTGGTTGCTCTGGCCAAGTAGTTGCTAGTGACTCCAAGAGGGAGTATTTATGCTCGATAGTTCGGTTCATGCCTCCTTTTCGCCTGTGCTTGAGTGACAGAAACGTGACGGGGGAGGATGTGATGTTGCCACTAGGGAGAAAACAGCGGTATAAGTGCCCGCGTGCACAATCAATGCTTACATTACACACATTGCTTAATGCGAGTATCTATTGCTTGCAACTTAATACCTAAGGGGGTTCGGATGATAACCTGAGGGTGGATTATCAGTCATAGATGCAGTTGAATTACAGTCTATGTATATTGTTCTAATGCCCGCACTAAATATCATAGTAGTCATCATGTCATGAATGTGCACTACGGTGCAACCTCTATTTGTCAATTGCCCAGCTGTAATTTGTTCACCCAACATGCTATCTTTTATGGAGAGACACCACTAGTGAACCTATGAACCCCGACCCATTTTTCTACACTGTTAAACAAACCACTACAATTCCCTGCTTTCTTTACTTACTGCAAGCATACACCATTTTCCACACTATACTTCTAATCTTTGTTTTTAGCAAGACCGGTGAGATTGACAACCTCACTGTACCGTTGGGACAAAGTTATTTGGTTGTGTTGTGTGCAGGTTTCGCGTTGTTGCTGACACCGGTGAGGCGCCATCACCACCGTCAGTGGCATCAACCTTCCGAAGATCCTCTTTCTCCTACTGGATTGATAACCTTGGTTCTTAACTGAGGGAAATTCTTACCTCTGCACTCATCACACCCTCCTCTTGGGGTTCCCAACACACCATCCATAGCATCAAGAATTTCTGGTGTAGCAGGCCACCACACCACATGGCGGCGCGACCAGGGGGTAGACTGCACCATGGCATGGTGTGGGCCCCTGGTGGCCCACATCTGCCCCCCTTTTGGCTGGCTCCGGCATCTGGCAAAATAATAACTTCCCGATGTTTTCCGTGAATCGCTGATCTTCAGAAATATGGTATCTTGACGGTCCTTTTTCCAGCAGAATTCTGGTTCCGGCAGTTAATTCTCCAACAATCATCAAACATGCAAAATAGATGAAATAATATAAGTATCATCTCTAAATATTAAATATACTAATGAATAGCAGTAAATTATGATATAAAATAGTAATGCAAAATGGACGTATCAACTCCCCCCAAGCTTAGACCTCGCTTGTCCCCAAGCGAAACTGAATTCAGTAAACAAGACCACAGGTTTATGGAGTGAAGTGTCGATAAATAAAATACGGACAAGAAGCATCACATTTATCAATACACAAGTAATTCTAGAGAACAACTTCCTCTCATATAATTTAACTTGAACCGAGAAGAGGGAGTCACAATAAAGGTGCAAAGAGAAAATCATAATTGTTGATGACGAAGTTTGCTCTTGGTCAGAGAACAATTAACAGATTGTACTTATATTTTGAACAGAGTCTTTATACTAGAGCTTATGTTGCAGTAATTACATGCTCAATCATAACAGTCTCCTTACAGTCATTGATAACTTTCAAAGTTATATTCATTCAAATAAAAGCGTTATGCTAAACAAGGAAGGATAAAAGACATGATTGCATAAATCAACATATAGATGGTTGGATCACAACAACTAAAATGCTTGCTTGAGATAGAAGGTAATAGGTTTACTGACTCGACATAAAAGTAAAAGATAGGCCCTTCGCATAGGGAAGCAGGGATCACTCATGTGGTGGAGATTTTTATTTTAAATAAATCAAAGGTATTGAAAATATAATTTTGAGAATGGTGTGTGTCTATGTCAAAGAATGGTAATGAAAAACTTATCATAACTCATGTCAAGTAAGGTTTTTAGACTTTTGAGAGCGGTTTCCATTGGCACTTTCCTCTTTTCCTTATTGTTGGCACTTTCCCCCATGTTTTCTTACATAAACTATGGCTAACCGAATCCTCATGTGCCGACCAATCAATCGTCAATCTATGGGGAAGTGTCTTTTATTCATTATTTAAGTTCATAATATTTGGCACCACCTCTCGGAAATATTATGATGAGCACAGATTCCATACTCATCGGGTGAAAGAGGGGAATAACTTTGCTTGACATCGGGTGAAAGAGGGGGGATTACATGATAAACTTTACACTAGTTCCTCATGAGCTAAAACGGGAGCACAAAACAGGTTTAATAGTTTTGAAGGTTTTAAAAGTAGCACACAAGCAATTTACTTGTACTGGCGGTGAAATACCACATATAGGAAGATATGGTGGACACAGATGGTATGGGTTTTGGCTCAAGGTTTGGATGCACGAGAAGCATTCCCTCTCAGTACAGGTTTTTGGCTAGCAAGGCTGGGTAGCAAGCATAAGAGTTTAGGGAAACAAACAAATATACATGTGATAGAAAACAATCATGCAATCTTCCTTGGAAGTACAAACGATCTTAACTTTAGAATACTAAGCTTATGAGCCAATAATAAAGAAAGATAATGGAATAATGTATCTACATGCATCTCCCTCTTTTTTTATTTAAGCCTCAAAGTATTGTTGCTGCTGACCAATGCTAAGTTTGCGAAAACCAAATATATTAACTTGATGCTCCCAAAGTGACACCAATACTAACAACAAGATAAATCATATAACAAAAATTGGAAACTAAAATAAGGTGTGGAGAAAGTAAATGATAAAACTTCTCATTAATATTCCATAAGGGCAACTCACACCAAGGGATACATAGATAACTAACTAAAGGAGAGATACTTCCACACTGCAAACCATCCTATATGATAACTTCTCTACTCATGATATGACTCTACTGAAAAGTAAAAAGGTGAAAGATAATGGTGTGATACCGCGGCACCCCCAAGCTTGGAACATGCCAAGGGGATGCCAATACCAATGACGAATCACTCCGTCGGTGGTGGTGGTGGTGAATCCTTAATAAGCTTATTAGCTGAATCCTTCAATTCATCAATCTTGTAGGTGAGAGTATGAATCAACTCTATGTTGCTCAATACGGTTCATGAACTTGTCAGACTGTGAGTCCCAGCTGTTGGAATTATTCACCCATACCTCTTCAAACTGAGAGCTTTCCTTTCCTACATTGCTAGAATGATCCATATTCCAACCAGAGGGAAACTCTGCCTTAGGCACCCTTTGAAATTGATGCTTATGGATTAAAGTATCGAAGGGGTTATTGATGCATGAAGATTGTGTCCTTGAAGCTAAGAAGTGACCTGGAACCTTCCCTCCAGTGCTCATCCGTGCGCCTCTCTTGAGTTTGAAGGGTTTTGCCACCACTCCAATGCTTAGAATGGTGGTGTGAGGGTACACACGCGGGTCTTCTTCTACTTCTCCTTCAGCTTCACTCTTGACCACTAATACATCATAAACGTATCCTTAATTTTCTGATGTTCCATGTTGTTTTCATGCCATATGCTACATGTTTTCCTTACACTTTATGTCATTTTTATCAATTTCCTCGGACTAACCTATTGACAAGATGCCAGAAAGCCAGTTCATGTGTTCTGCTGTTTTTAGTTTCAGAAAAGTTGTTCTGGAATTCAAAGCCCGGAAGTCTTAGAATTCTTGAAGGTTCCACGGAGTCCCGAAGAGGTCCGGAGGGGGGCCACATCATAGGGCGGAGCCCCCCGCCCCCCCCCCCCCCCGGGGCACGCTTGGGGTTGGTGTGGGCCCCTCGGGCGCCCACTTTCATCGCCCTTTCTCCCATATATTCCCCCCCGATGCATGAACCCTAAAATTATACCACTTTTCAATGAAAAACACCCGAGGCCACCGTCATCGTCAACCCGAGATTGGGAGGGTTTTGGAGTTCTCCCTGGCACCCTTCCGGGAGGGAAAATAATCACCGGATGGCTCTACACCACCATGCCCGCCTCTAGAGTGATGCGTGAGTAGTTTATCCTTGGACTACGGGTCGATAGCAGTAGCTAGATGTTGTACTCTCCTCTTTACGCCTCATGTTTCGATCTCATGAACTTCCCTACATGATCGAGATCATCTTATTGTAATGCTACATGTTGTGTTTGGTGGGATCCGATGATTATTGAATGCTATGTCTCTTGATTATCAATCTATCATGTTATCTTCATGTGTATGTTATTTATGATCATGCATGATCTCCGTTGTTAGTAGATGCTCTGGCCAAGTAGATGCTAGTGACTCCAAGAGGGAGTATTTATGCTCGATAGTGGGTTCATGCCTCCTTTGCATCTGTGCTCGAGGGACAGAAACGTGATGGATGGAGGATGTGATGTTTCCATTAGGGAGAAAATAACGATGTTTACTTTGTTTACATTGTTTACATTACACACTTTTCTTACTGTAATAATATGTTTCTTGCAACTTAATACCCAACGTTCGTTTGGATGATATTCGGAGGGTGGATTATTAGTCATAGATGCAGTTGGATGACTGTCTATGTATCTTGCTGTAATGCCCGCATGAATCTCATAGTAATCATCATCTCATGCATGTTTCTTTATCTATCAATTGCCCAGCTGTAATTTGTGCACCACGCATGTTAGCTATCTTTTATGGAGAGACAACTCTAGTGAACTGTGGACCCCGGTCCATTTTCTCATACTGATAATACAACCACTGTTTCCACTGTTTTCACACTACTTCCACTGTTTCCACACTGCTACTGCTGTTTTCATATTGTTCTCATAGTGTTCACCACACCATACATTTAACCTCTTTGTGTTCAGCAAAACCAGTGAGATTAACAACCTCACTGCTTCATTGGGGCAAAGTGAATTGATTGTGTTGTGTAGGTTCCACGTTCCTGTTGAACAAGTAGTGCACCCTGCCACCTCAGCTGTATCAACCTTCAGAGGTTGCTTGTCCTCCTACTGGTCGATTCAACCTTGGTTTCTTTTCTGACGGAAAACTTGCCGATGCACTCTTCACAACCTTTCTCTTGGGGTCACCCAACGAGTGCAAGTCCTGCACCATCAAGTTCTCTGGTGCCGTTGCCGGGGAGGAAGAGAATTTCTACAAGGGGAGTGTAACATCCCTGATTTTTGGAAAGTCCAAAAAAATCACTAAAAATTGAAACTTTTTGTTTTCCATTAAAGCAAGCCATCAAAAACCAAATAAAATTCAAACACAAAGTAAACATTAATTTTTTTCTAGTGCGATTGGGATTGATAGTCCAAATACCTATGTTTTCTAAAACCTAAATTCTCAAAACAAATAACTATCCAAAGAAACTATTTTCCCTATTTGCAAACCTTGAAAATATAAATTGGTTTCTATAAAGAAGTTGTTTTCCATTTTGTTTTCCCCAAATATTATACCAAGTATTTAACCATAAAGTGTTTATATAATTTATTTTTGTTTATGAAAACAAGTAAAGAACCATGGAAAACAATATTGGCATTTTTGACTCTCCTCTGAATAATATTAAACCCCATTCCAAAGTATCATTTATTTTCTAAATAGAAAAGCACATAGTACTATTTGTGATATGCTCATATGTTGAAAATATTTTAAAAGGTCCTAGAAAACAATAATTTGAATCATAGAAATATTTTCTAAAAATATTTAAATCGTATTTCTATAATTAACCCTCTTTTTTCTATTAAGTACCTATTCATGTTTTCATCATATTTTAAAAAATTATAAAAGATGAAAACACTTTGAATTGGTTTTGGAAAATAGTATTTGATCATTATAAAGCTACTGAAATTTTATTTGGCAAATATTTATATTTTATAATTTTCTAAATTAAAAATCACATTAATCACTATTAAGGACTTACTACTATTTTCAAAATTCAAAAAAAAATATGTTGAAATGGTACAAAAATGTTATTGTTGGAAAGTTATTGAAATTACAAGATTTTAGAATTTTAAATGAGGTCAATTAGAATTTTTAAACATAAGTTATTAAAGAAAAGAGGGAAAAAAAGGGGAATGACGTCATGGTGACGTCATGTCACCATCAACCTCCCTCCCTTCCGTTTCTTCCAAATAATGGAGGATTAAATCCCTTGATTGCGGGCATTTGAAGGCGCCTTAATCCCTCCCGTCACCTCAATGTTAAAGCCCCGCTCCTCCTCTTCGGTTTCCCTCATATTCCCCTCCTAAACTCGCCTCCATGCTGCCACAATAGCTCGCCGGAGTACAGCCAGCCCGCCACCGTGCCAGCAAGATTTCGACCAAGGTAGCACTCTTCCACCGCCCCTCTGTGGTTCTCCAGGTTTCCCGTGACCGTGCGCATCAGTTGAGCCATTTGGTCGATTTTTTTCCGTGCAGGGAATCAACGGCGCCGTGCGCGTTGCATCTCGCCTGAGGCCGCACGCCTCCGTCCACGCGCAGGTGCTATCCCGGGAAGCGCAAGCCCTCGCCGTGGTCGCCTTCTTCCTCTTCGTGATCTCCCGAGCCTCGTGGACCATCCCGATGAGCAAGTGCAACACCGGAGAGACGCCTCCGACGAAATCCCGAGCGCCGGCCACCGTCCTCACCATTTCCGGCAGCCAATTCCAGTGACAGAGGTAAACCCAATCCCTTAGCCGTTAGATCCAAATCGGACGCGTCCTGTTAAGTCACTTAACGAATCAGTATCAACGAATCAGCGCCAGCCACGTAGCCAGCCCAGTTGGCAGCGCCCAACTTGTTATCTGTCGCCCACTGCGGTACATAACAGGCCCAAGCCCACTTACTATCCATCGCCCTGCGCGGTACATAAGCTATTTTTGACCCAACTGTCTCTGTATTTTGTTTCCGAATAAATTAGAATGTAAATTTTGCAGAATAGTCCCTAGAACTTCGAAACATCATATCTTTTTAACCATAAGGCCAAATTTAGCAAACTTAGACTTTTTGGAATAAGCACAACATGTAGAATCTTTTAGCACTGTTAAAATTCAAATTTGACAAACTTAAATGGGTTCAAATTTAAATATGCTTCTTTGATGAACTTTGGCATATAACAAATTATACTAATCCAAAAATTGCAAATAAAATATATTTGGAAACCTTAGGATGTGTACTATCATACCCTCTGCACCAAAATAATTTTTGATCAAATTAAATTTGAATTTAGAATTAAGTGGTATATTTTAGTATTTTGGACATAGATTTAATTATATACATATTTACAAATTGTTTTCTTAGGCAAAGTTGATCCATTTGGTAACCTTGAACTAGAGACATCAGTACCTAAACCTTTTGGACAACCTTGAACCATTTACTTGTAAGTTGGACCAAAAATCCACCTTAGTTAACCACTAGTTGATCATGCCTTAGATTTTGTTTCTATTCTTTCTACCAAACTTTGTTGTGGCTATTTTGGAGCCAAGACCAAGTACCTAGTATGTGTCAATAACATACAAGACCAAGTGGTAAACCTTAGACACTAGTACCTTTTCTTTCTATCTACTCTTCCAGTCCCCTATTCTTGCTTCAAGAATCCATCAAGTTAGCAAATGGAAAACAAGGCTCAAGCAATAGAAGGCACTTCACTTTCAACTTGGTGGAAACATGAAGAGCTACAAGGAGGATCAATGAAGAAATTTTGAAGAAAAGACTCCACCACTAGAAGCAACTCAAGGAAGTACAAGTGTGAGGAAATCCAGAAGAAAACATCTCCCTCTCTCTTTCTATCTTTCTTCTTATTTTCTTTCTCTTGACTTAGTGGTATTTGTGCCCATCCCATACCCAAATCAATTAGTGAAGTGAAAGCCATAAAGTATCTATCAAGACCAAGAGAAGAATCCATCCAAGGAGGAAACTACAATAGAAGCATGAAGATGAACTCTAAGAAGATAAGCATATGAAGACTTGGAGCAATCCACACAAGTTGAAGAATAACAAGTGTTTTTGTCCAACCATTGACCCAAATGGAAAATCCCAAGACTTTATCTTTTTATCTATATGGATATGAAGTTAGTTGAACCTAGACCCACCTTAACCAAAATGGAAGGACTAACTTAGATCACTCAAATGTTTTGATGAAAACAACTAAGTGTTACACATTGTTATGTGTTAATTTAGTTGAATAATGAGATCACCTTAGTGAACTCTTGTAACTTCCTCGACAAGTATGGTTATAATAATGTTAGTTCTCTACAAAACTCAACCTAGTCCATCCCAAGTAAAACCTTGGAAAGTCCTTAGAATGTATTAAACCATTAGAGAATAAATTATTTCAAAATCAAACCTTGACTTTGTCCTAGCCAACTTGGTTAAACCTCTTTTGCTATGTTAGTTGATTTGCATGTTTTCTTCACTTATTTGTTTGCTTGCTAGTATGTTTGTTTATTTTTGTGTTTGTGTTTTCAATGAATAGATTGTACGGAGAGCAACGATCTTTTGTGAAGAGAGTGTGATATCTTCACCAACTTCAACAAGGCAAGTAACACACCATCAACTACCTATTATTTTTATATGCATTATAGAGTTTTGAGTAGTATGCATGATAGGAAATTTTACTAAGTTATATTATGCTATGCTAATATCCCAAGTAGTGTGTAGCCATCCTTCTATATCCTTCTAGTATAGAAGACATTGAACTTAGTGGAATTGCTATGCTCTTCAAATGTTTTATTTGGATGTTAAGGATAAAACTACTAAGTTTAATGAATCACCTGGGTGGAAGTGGTAAGACTGGTTTTATTTGAGTGTTTCCTCAGGGCCCTTATCTAAGGGTTATTTCACTTGAGGTTGTCACTTGAGGATTGCCACCCAGGAACAAAGAGATTACCATGTCCCTCTAAGTTTAGTAGCTTCCCGTGCAGCCTTTAGTCATATGGGCTCTGTCTTGATCAACTAAGTTGAATGAACTTACCAGTGCTTGACAAGCAGATGTAGGGGGTGTAGGTTGGAACGGGTCAAGCCTGACGGTGGTGGAATTTCTTCTGAAAGATCTCGTCTCAATATTCTCCTTTCCTTAATGCACTCAGGGTGTATAGGATGTTTGGGCTGATCTGAGTCTAAAGGTGAAAGTGCACAAACTCTGCAGAGTCAACAAACTAAGATCTTAGCCGTGTCCCCGGTCATGGACAATTTGAGCAGCTGGACAAGGAATGACGGAAGAATCTCATCATGCCAACTTCATAATAAAATTTTGATGGGTGAACAAGGGTAGGAGCTTACCCTGATTTCTATCAGTGGTACTCCTAAATTTAGTTAAGGTTCACTGATTTCTACCAGTGATAACCATTATAGATGAAATTGTTTTATGATAAAAGATAGGAGAAAACTGGCTTTATGCAAACTTAGCCAAAAACTCCACCCAGCCAAATAAGCATGTAGTATTAGTCTTGACATTTATATCCACCATAGTGTTACTTGCCAATACATTAAATTGTATTGACTCCCTTGTGGCTGCATATTCCATATTGCAGATGTTTCTGAAGACGAGTGAGGATTTCGTTTAGGATCTCGAGACTATCGCCAACATGTTTTGCTTGTGGCACATGAAGAAGATGGGCTCAATGTTGTACTATGTTTTCCGCTGTATATCTTTGTTTTCTGCTAGTCTTCTAAGACTATGAAAGTTGTAATACTATTTTGTAAAGACTGGATCATGCGATATAATAAAATTTGATGCATTTGCATGATATTTCATTTTGTACTGTGGTGCTAGCAATTGATCCAGGGACTAGCACAATAACACAGGTATTCCACTTTTACTAAAAAGTGGGATGCTACAAAATGGTATCAGAGCATTGTGTTGCCTGTAGGATTCGAGACCCTTAGGTTTGGAAGCCATTTTGATCATGTTATTATCTCCTTAGAGTATTTTGGATCCTAGCGGCATAGTGAGATGAAGCGGCCCGGACAACTTTACGTGTCCACGGACACGAGACCGTTCCATGATTGTCTTGCGGGTGCATTGTCCTTCTCACTATAGTGAATATCCAATTTGCAACAAGTTGTTAATAACCCATTGATCACCCTAGGATTGAAAATTTTCTATGTTCAAACTCTTCTAGAAACAAAAAAATCATCTTAATCTTTCTCATATACTCTCATCTATTATTCACCTTCAAAATTTCTTCTCTTGTTCTAGATGACCTACCTCTTCAATACCATCAAGACAGAAATGTTGATGACCATACCATGAAGTACAAGAAGTATTTTTACCACCTGAAGATCTAGACTCAAGATTATTGAAGAACCTTGAAGAAAAACATAGACTTCACAATAATAAAGAACGCCTCAAGACATGGAGAGAAGAACTTGAAGAGAACTAAAGAAGATATATATGAAACCACCAATCTAGTTACTTTTTTAGAACAACGTTAACGTGTTAGTGTATTGGTCATAACAATGAGTGTGGTATGACAATATTAGTTTGTTTTCTAAAGACTTTGTTGTTTGGTGTGAAGATTGTTTGTTATGTGTTGTTTGTAAGATGAGTTTCCTTGATCTGATGTGTTGGGGTAGGAATTTCTTTAGTCTCTTTCTAATCTCTACTCTTTTATGCTAAGCCAAACCAAAACTCATACCCATTTACCAACCATATTGGGATACCATATGAAGTGCAACAACAAACCTTTCACCCAAGAATGTCATGACTAGTTCTCTATAGAGACACAATCCATACAATTGAGTACCATCACACATTTCAAGATCCTTTTGTGTGAAGGAACAATCACATCCAGGATCAATGACCAACTACATCATAAGGAGCAGCAAGCCAATCAACAAGTGAAGACAGATAAGTGAACCCCAAGTTGCATTAGCTATGAAGATTTCAGAGCCAACTACACCAAGAGAAGAAATAATGAAGAAACACAACTATCCAGTTTGTGTTACATAAGAGTTTTACGCAACCCACTAGTTGAGAAATGATAGTTTAGCTCAAGTTTGTCTTACAGATTGGAAACTTTCTGTTAGACAAGCGAGGTGACCTAGTGTTATTAAACAAGATTCATCAATCCAAGTACAAGGTAATGACTGAGTGCAACATGGATTGGCCCCCATGGTTAATACTCACATTATTTACTTTTGCTATGAGGAATGTTAAATCTGAGTGACATACCTATTAGAGAGACGACGATGTTAAGCCTGAACCATAGAATGGTAGAATACAATAATGACCCTATGTTAGTGTTGCTGAAAATGTACTATTTTTGGTGAGGATCAAGCCAACCTTGGAGCTATCAAGCAATGGAAGATTTTGCCTACCATGAGAGTTTCATTAGAAATAGCATGGTGCTTGCTTCAAGAATGACAACAACAAGATGGAAGATTGCCAAGGACGTCAAAAGACCAAGTTGAGAGTGACCCAAAGAATTTTGTTTGACCCAAAGAGTGACCCCTCAGTGTCAAAGGTAGTTCAACATGCCTATGTTGGTCTACAGCTCTACCGCGAAAGAAAGTTCTACTCAAGCCAATGTGGAATCCATCTACACTCCAATCTAATGAAAATAGACTATCCAGAAAAGTTTCTTTTAAGGGTGGTAGCCCACCCAGTTGTTCTGGAGCCCAGTTACCCAATCTTTCTTTCTAGCCTTCCCAAATCTCGGGACGAGATTTCCTTTAAGGGTGGTAGTCTGTAACATCCCTGATTTTTGGAAAGTCCAAAAAAATCACTAAAAATTGAAACTTTTTGTTTTCCATTAAAGCAAGCCATCAAAAACCAAATAAAATTCAAACACAAAGTAAACATTAATTTTTTCCAATGCTATTGGGATTGATAGTCCAAATACCTATGTTTTCTAAAACCTAAATCCTCAAAACAAATAACTATCCAAAGAAACTATTTTCCCTATTTGCAAACCTTGAAAATATAAATTGGTTTCTATAAAGAAGTTGTTTTCCATTTTGTTTTCCCCAAATATTATACCAAGTATTTAACCATAAAGTGTTTATATAATTTATTTTTGTTTATGAAAACAAGTAAAGAACCATGGAAAACAATATTGGCATTTTTTACTCTCCTCTGAATAATATTAAACCCCATTCCAAAGTATCATTTATTTTCTAAATAGAAAAGCACATAGTACTATTTGTGATATGCTCATATGTTGAAAATATTTTAAAAGGTCCTAGAAAACAATAATTTGAATCATAGAAATATTTTCTAAAAACATTTAAATCATATTTCTATAATTAACCCTCTTTTTTTCTATTAAGTAGCTATTCATGTTTTCATCATATTTTAAAAAAATATAAAAGATGAAAACACTTTGAATTGGTTTTGGAAAATAGTATTTGATCATTATAAAGCTACTTAAATTTTATTTGGAAAATATTTAAATTTTATAATTTTCTAAATTAAAAATCACATTAATCACTATTAAGGACTTATTACTATTTTCAAAATTCAAAAAAAATAATATGTTGAAATGGTACAAAAATGTTATTGTTGGAAAGTTACTGAAGTTACAAGATTTTAGAATTTTAAATGAGGTCAATTAGAATTTTTAAACATAAGATATTAAAGAAAAGAGAAAAAGGGGAATGACGTCATGGTGACGTCATGTCACCATCAACCTCCCTCCCTTCTGTTTCTTCCAAATAATGGAGGATTAAATCCCTTGATTGCGGGCATTTGAAGGCGCCTTAATCCCTCCCCACCTCAATGTTAAAGCCCTGCTCCTCCTCTTCGGTTTCCCTCCTATTCCCCTCCTAGACTCGCCTCCATGCTGCCACAATAGCTCACCGGAGTACAGCCAGCCTGCTACCGTGCCAGCAAGATTCCGGCCAAGGTAGCACTCTTCCACTGCCCCTCTGTGGTTCTCCAGGTTTCCCGTGACCGTGCGCATCAGTTGAGCCATTTGGTCGATTTTTTTTCCGTGCAGGGAATCAACGGCGCCGTGCGCGTTGCATCTCGCCGGAGACCGCACGACTCCGTCCGCGCGTAGGTGCTGTCCCGGGAAGCGCAAGCCCTCGCCGTGGTCGCCTTCTTCCTCTTCGTGATCTCCCGAGCCTCGTGGACCATCCCGATGAGCAAGTGCAGCACCGGAGAGACGCCTCCGACGAAATCCCGAGCGCCGGCCACCGTCCTCACCATTTTCGGCGGCCAATTCCGGTGACAGAGGTAAACCCTAGCCCCTAGCCGTTAGATCCAAATCGGACGCGTCCTGTTAAGTCACTTTAACGAATCGGTATCAACGAATCAGGGCCAGCCACGTAGCCAGCCCAGTTGCCAGCGCCCAACTTGTTATCTGTCGCCCACTGCGGTACATAACAGGCCCAAGCCCACTTACTATCCATCGCCCTGCGCGGTACATAAGCTATTTTTGGCCCAACTGTCTCTGTATTTTGTTTCCGAATAAATTAGAATGTAAATTTTGCAGAATAGTCCCTAGAACTTCAAAACATCATATCTTTTTAACCATAAGGCCAAATTTAGCAAACTTAGACTTTTTGGAATAAGCACAACATGTAGAATCTTTTAGCACTGTTAAAATTCAAATTTGACAAACTTAAATGGGTTCAAATTTAAATATGCTTGTTTGATGAACTTTGGCATATAACAAATTATACTAATACAAAAATTGCAAATAAAATATATTCGGAAACCTTAGGATGTGTAGTATCATACCCTCTGTCCCAAAATAATTTTTGATCAAATTAAATTTGAATTTAGAATTAATTGGTATATTTTAGTATTTTGGACATAGATTTAATTCTATACATATTTACAAATTGTTTTCTTAGGCAAAGTTGATCCTTTTGGTAACCTTGAACTAGAGACATCAGTACCTAAACCTTTTGGACAACCTTGAACCATTTACGTGTAAGTTGGACCAAAAATCCATCTTAGTGAACCACTAGTTCATCATGCCTTAGATTTTGTTTCTATTCTTTCTACCATTGTTTGTTGTGGCCATTTTGAATCCAAGATCAAGTCCCTAGTATGTAAACCATATAAGATATGTTTTCTATCTACTCCTCCATCCCCCTATTCTTGCTTCAAGAATCCATGAAGTTAGCAAATGGAAAACAAGACTCAAGCAATAGAAGGCTCTTCACTTTCAACTTGGTGGCAACATGAAGAGATACAAGGAAGATCAATGAAGAAGTTTTGAAGAGAAGACTTAGACTCCACAGCAACTAAAAGCAACTCAAGAAGTACAAGTGTGAAGAAATTCAGAAGAAAACATTTCCCTCTCTCTTTCTATCTTTCTTCTTATTTTTCTTTCTCTTTAACTTAGTGATATTTGTGCCCATACCATACCCAAACCAATTAGTTAAGTAAAAGCCATGAAGAATGTATCAAGACCAAGAGAAGAATCCATCCAAGGGGCAAGACTACAATAGAAGCATGAAGATGATCTTCAAGAAGACAAGCGTATGAAGACTTGGAGCCATTCACACAAGTTGAAGAACAACAAGTTGTTTTTATCCAACCATTGACCCAAATGGAAAATCCCAAGACTTACCTTGTTCTCTCTATGGTTATGGATTTAGTTGAACCTAGACCTACCTTAACCCCAAATGGAAATACTAACTTAGATCACTCAAATGTCCTGATGAAAATGACTAAGTGTTACACATTATTATGTGTTACTTTAGTTGTAATAGTGAGTTCACCTTGGTGAACTCTTGGAACTTCCTCGACAAGTATGATTATAGTAAAGTTAGATCACTACAAACTCAACCTAGACATCCTTAGTTAACTCTTGGAAACCCGTTAACAAGTATTGAACTAAAACCTTTCTTGTCCTAGCCAACTTGGTTAAACCCCTTTGGATATGTTAGTTTCTCTGTATGTTTTCTACACTTGTATGTTTGTTTGCTAGGATGCTTGTTTATTTTGTTATTGTGGTTTCAATGAATAGATTGTACGGAGAGCAACGATCTTTTGTGAAGAGTGTGAATTCTTCACCAACGTCAACAAGGCAAGTAACTCATCATCAAATACCCATTATTTTCTATATGCATTAGTTGATTTTTGAGTAGTATGCATGGTAGGAAATTTATCTAAGTATTATGCTATGCTAATATCCCAAGTAGTGTGTAGCCATACTTTTATATCCTTCTAGTATAGAAGACATTGAACTTAGTAGAATTGCTATGCTCTTCAAATGCTTCTTTTGGATGTTAAGGATAAAACTACTAAGTTTAATGAAACACCTGGGTGGAAGTGGTAAGACTGAATTATGTTGAGTGTTTCCTCAGGTGCCTTGTCTAAGGGTTATTCCACTTGAGGTTGTCACTTGCGGATGGCCACCCAGGAACAAAGAGATTACCATGTCCCTCTAAGTTTAGTAGCTTCCCGTGCAGCCTTTAGTCATATGGGCTCTGTCTTGGTCAACTAAGTTGAATGAACTCACCAGCGCTTGACAAGAAGATGTAGGGGGTATAGGTTGGAACGGGTCAAGCCTGACGGTGGTGGAATTTCTTCTGAAAGATCTCGTCTCAATCTTCTCCTTTCCTTAATGCACTCAGGGTGTATAGGATGTTTGGGCTGATCTGAGTCTAAAGGTGAAAGTGCACAAACTCTGCAGAGTCAACAAACTAAGATCTTAGCCGTGTCCCCGGTCATGGACAATTTGAGCAGCTGGACAAGGAATGACGGAAGAATCTCATCATGCCAACTTCATAATAAAATTTTGTGGGGTGGACATGGGTAGGAGCTTACCCTGATTTCTATCAGTGGTACTCCTAAATTTAGTTAAGGTTCACTGGTTTCTATCAGTGATACCTATTATAGATGAAATTGTTTTATGATAAAAGATAGGAGAAAACTGGCTTTATGCAAACTTAGCCAAAACTCCACCCAGCCAAATAAGCATGTAGTATTAGTCTTGCCATTTATATCCACCATAGTGTTACTTGCCAATACATTAAATTGTATTGACTCCCTTGTGGCTGCATATTCCATATTGCAGATGTTTCTGAAGACGAGTGAGGATTTCTTTTAGGATCTCGAGACTATCGCCAACATGTTTTGCCTGTGGCACATGAAGAAGATGGGCTCAATGTTGTATTATGTTTTCCGCTGTATATCTTTGTTTTCTGCTAGTCTTCTAAGACTATGCAAGTTGTAATACTATTTTGTCAAGACTGGATCATGCGATGAAATAGCATTTGATGCATTTGCATGATATTTATTTTGTACTGTGGTGCTAGCAATTGATCCAGGGACTAGCACAACAACACAGGTGTCCTTACATTATTTAAATGTGGGAACGCTACAAAATGGTATCAGAGCCTTGTTGCCTGTAGGATTCGAGAACCTTAGGTTTGGAAGCCATTTTTTATCATGTTATTATTTCCTTGGAGTATTTTGGATCCTAGCGGCATAGTGAGATGAAGCGGCCCGGACAACTTTACGTGTCCACGGACACGAGACCGTTACCTGATTGGCTTACGGGTGCATTGTCCTTCTCACTATAGTGAATATCCAATATGCAACAAGTTGTTAATAACCCATTGATCACACTAGGATTGAAAACTTTCTATGTTCAAACTGTCTAGAAACAAAACAATCATCTTAATTCTTCTCATATGATCTCATCTATCATTCACCTTCAAAATTTTCTAGATGACCTCCCTCTTCAATACCATCAAGACATGAATGTTGATGACCATACCAAGAAGTGCAAGAAGTGTTTTCAACACATGAAGACCTACACTCAAGAATTACTGAAGAACTTGAAGAAAAACATAGACTTCACAACAATCAAGAACACCTCAAGACATTGAGAGAAGAACCTGAAGAAAAACTCAAGAAGATATAGATGAGACCACCAATCTAGTTACTTTGTTAGAATAACGTTAACGTGTTAGTGTATTGATCATACCAATGAGTGTGGTATGACAATATTAGTTGTTTTCAAAAACCATGTTGTTTGGTATGATGAATGTATTGCTATATGTTTGTTATGTGTTGTTTGTAAGATGAGTTTCCTTGATCTGCTGTGAATGGGGTAGGAATTTCTTTAGCTCTCTTTATAATCCATGCCAAGCCAAACCAAAACCCATACCCACTTACCAACCATATTGGGCGACCATATGAAGTGCAACAACAAACCTTTCACCCAAGAATGTCATGAGTAGTTCTTTATAGAGACACAAGCCATACAATTGAGGAATGTCACATATTTCAAGATCCTTTTGTGTGAAGGAACAATCACATCCAAGATCAATGCCAACTACATCATAAGGAGCAGCAAGCAAATCAACAAGTGAAGAAAGATAAGTGAACCCCAAGTTGCATGAGCTATGAAGATTTCAGAGACAACTACACCAAGAGAAGAAACAATGAAGAAACAGAATTATCCAGTTGTGTTACATAAGAGTTTTACGCAACCCACTAGTTGGAGAAACGATAGTTTAGCTCAGGTTTGTCTTACAGATTGGAAACTTTATGTCAGACAAGTGAGGTGACCTAGAGTTATTAAACAAGATTCATCAATCCAAGTACAAGGTAATGATTGAGCGCAACATGGATTGGTCCCCATGGTGACTACTCACATTATTTACTTCTGCTATGAGGAATGTTAAATTTGAGTGATATACCTATTAGAGAGACGACGATGTTAAGCCTGAACCATAGAATGGTAGAATACAATAATGACCCTATGTTAGTGTTGCTGAAAATGTACTATTTTCGGTGAGGATCAAGCCAACCTTGGAGCTATCAAGCAATGGAAGATTTTGCCTACCATGAGAGTTTCGTTAGAAATAGCATAGTGCTTGCTTCAAGAATGACAACAACAAGATGGAAGATTGCCAAGGACGTCAAAAGACCAAGTTGAGAGTGACCCAAAGAATTTTGTTTGACCCATAGAGTGACCCCTTAGTGTCAAAGGTAGTTCAACATGCCTATGTTGGTCTACAGCTCTACCGTGAAAGAAAGTTCTACTCAAGCCAATGTGGAATCCATCTACACTCCAATCTAATGAAAATAGATTATCCAGAAAAGTTTCTTTTAAGGGTGGTAGCCCACCCAGTTGTTCTGGAGCCCAGTTACCACATCTTTCTTTCTAGCCTTCCCAAATCTCGGGACGAGATTTCTTTTAAGGGTGGTAGTCTGTAACATCCCTGATTTTTGGAAAGTCCAAAAAAATCACTAAAAATTGAAACTTTTTGTTTTCCATTAAAGCAAGCCATCAAAAACCAAATAAAATACAAACACAAAGTAAACATTAATTTTTTTCCAATGCTATTGGGATTGATAGTCCAAATACCTATGTTTTCTAAAACCTAAATCCTCAAAACAAATAACTATCCAAAGAAACTATTTTCCCTATTTGCAAACCTTGAAAATATAAATTGGTTTCTATAAAGAAGTTGTTTTCCATTTTGTTTTCCCCAAATATTATACCAAGTATTTAACTATAAAGTGTTTATATAATTTGTTTTTATGAAAACAAGTAAAGAACCATGGAAAACAATATTGGCATTTTTGACTCTCCTCTGAATAATATTAAACCCCATTCCAAAGTATCATTTATTTTCTAAATAGAAAAGCACATAGTACTATTTGTGATTTGCTCATATGTTGAAAATATTTTAAAAGGTCCTAGAAAACAATAATTTGAATCATAGAAATATTTTCTAAAAACATTTAAATCATATTTCTATAATTAACCCTCTTTTTTTCTATTAAGTAGCTATTCATGTTTTCATCATATTTTAAAAAAATTATAAAAGATGAAAACACTTTGAATTGGTTTTGGAAAATAGTATTTGATCATTATAAAGCTACTTAAATTTTATTTGGCAAATATTTATATTTTATAATTTTCTAGTAAAAATCACATAAATCACTATTAAGGACTTATTACTATTTTCAAAATTCATAAAAAATAATATGTTGAAATGGTACAAAAATGTTATTGTTGGAAAGTTATTGAAATTACAAGATTTTAGAATTTTAAATGAGGTCAATTAGAATTTTTAAACATAAGTTATTAAAGAAAAGAGAAAAAAAGGGGAATGACGTCATGGTGATGTCATGTCACCATCAACCTCCCTCCCTTCGGTTTCTTCCAAATAATGGAGGATTAAATCCCTTGATTGTGGGCATTTGAAGGCGCCTTAATCCCTCCCGTCACCTCAATGTTAAAGCCCCGCTCCTCCTCTTCGGTTTCCCTCCTATTCCCCTCCTAGACTCGCCTCCATGCTGCCACAACAGCTCGCCGGAGTACACCCAGCCCGCCACCGTGCCAGCAAGATTCCGGCCAAGGTAGCACCCTTCCACCGCCCTCTGTGGTTCTCCAGGTTTCCCGTGACCGTGCGCATCAGTTGAGCCATTTGGTCGATTTTTTTCGTGCAGGGAATCAACGGCGTCGTGCGGGTTGCATCTCGCCGGAGGTTGCTCGACTCCGTCCGTGCGTAGGTGCTGTCCCGGGAAGCGCAAGCCCTCGCCGTGGTCGCCTTCTTCCTCTTCGTGATCTCCCAAGCCTCGTGGACCATCCCGATGAGCAAGAGCAGCACCGGAGAGACGCCTCCGACAAAATCCCGAGCGCCGGCCACCGTCCTCACCATTTCCGGCGGCCAATTCCGGTGACAGAGGTAAACCCTAGCCCCTAGCCGTTAGATCCAAATCGGACGCGTCCTGTTAAGTCACTTTAACGAATCGGTATCAACGAATCAGGGCCAGCCATGTAGCCAGCCCAGTTGGCAGCGCCCAACTTGTTATCTGTCGCCCACTGCGGTACATAACAGGCCCAAGCCCACTTACTATCCATCGCCTTGCACGGTACATAAGCTATTTTTGGCCCAACTGTCTCTGTATTTTGTTTCCGAATAAATTAGAATGTAAATTTTGCAGAATAGTCCCTAGAACTTCGAAACATCATATCTTTTTAACCATAAGGCCAAATTTAGATAAAATAGAATGCATTATTGAGGAATTTCCTTACCTTGATTAGAATGCCTCTCCTTTTGAAAACACGTGATACCACTTTTCTGGGCCTAGCTAAAAGGCATTAAAGAAAAGCACTTCTTGGGAGATAACCCATGGTTTTATTTTTGCTTTGTTTTTCTCTGTTTTCTTTGAGTCAAGGCGTTGTATACTTCTGTAGCAACTTCTTTGTATCTTTATTTTCATTTTTTAGTTTTGACAAGTAAAGTTTCTAGCGAAAGTTGGAGTTGCTTTCGGATTTCAGCGTAGGAAACAGATTTCTGCTGTCCACCGTAAAAAATCGTATAAATTCCAGAAAGATCAAAATGACCTGAAATTTTTTGTGCTTATTCCTTAGCTAATTCCAAAAAATTGTTCTTTATGTTTTTCGATATGAGCAACATAAGTGTCCCAAAAAATCGTCTTTACAGCTGTTCTGGTTTTGGCAGATTCTGCCATTTTTCTTGCATTTGCTCTTTTACTATGTCAAGTGGATTTTTTTGTTTCAAGAAACATCAGTTCCTGTAGCTAATGTTTAAAACTAAAAATAGCACTTGTTCCCATGCAGAACCCATGGATTTTTTTTATTGTTGCACTAACCCTCTAATGCGAATTACTCTTTGAATGTGGTGTGAAGAAAGTTTTCAAGGGTCAAGAGAAGAGGGTGATATAATGTGATCATGAAGAGTGCAAGGTAAAAGATTGGGGATGACCCCGTAGTTCATCCCAGAAAATTCTAAGAAGACTCAAGCATCTAAGCTTGGGGATGTCCAAGGCATCCCCTTCTTCATTAACAATTTATCAGGTCACTTCTAGTGAAACTATATTTTTATTCGGTCACATCGAATGAAATTTACTTGGAGCGTATGTTTGTTTTTCTTTTGTTTTCCTTGCTGCAATAATATAGTTGGAACCTATAATTCTTTGTGTGGGAGAGAGACACGCTCCACTTTTTCATTTGAATACTCGTTATGCTCTCATTCTTAGTTTTTTTCCTAGTTGCTACAAATTCCTGTTTAGCTCCTGTTTTTCTTGCATCTCTTATTCATATATGTTAGTTTCAGTAGAGTTGTGTTACCACTCTCTTGTTTCATTGTGATATCTCTTGGAGAGTTTTTTGTTTATTATGAAATGCTTGGTGTTGGAAAGCATTAGTATAGTTTTCGTGCTTATAACGGTGCAATTAGAAGCTTGTATAGACTGTGGCTAGAATTTTTCGTGTCATGCTAGATGTTATTTTAATTATAAAGCCTAGTAATTATTTTGTAGCATGATTTCTCTCAAATAGCTGAGAGTGTTTAATGTGCCTTTGAAAGAATCATGAGTTGTTATTGTCATTTTGAAGCATAAATTTATGGTGTTCTCCTTTGAATGTTTTATTTGGTTGACTTGGCGCATGCTTACACCATGTTGATGACTACAAACCAGTCACTTATAGCGTCTATTGTCATTTAGTTTTTGAACTTGTAGTACCCCATATGCTTTGATTAATGATGCTTTTGTCGCTATGCATGATTATGGCCATTATTGCTCTCTTGATTTGTCGCTCACAATCCTTTGCTAGCCTCCACCTATACTGAGTATGAGCTCTACTCGTGCATCCAACTCCCAAAAACCAAAGTTTGCCAAATGTGTCCACCATACCAACCTGCATGTGGTATTTAACTGCCACTCCAAAGTAAATTGCTCATGTGTTACCTTTAAAACCTTCAAAATTAATCATGTTTTCTGCTCCTGTTTTAGCTCATGAGGATGTAAATAGAGAACCTTTATCTCACTTGTTGATTGGACTTTCACATCCTGGACTAGTGGATTCATCCGCTTATCCAATTGATAGATGAGCTGGCAGCGGGTGCTGATGGTGCAGGTCTTGCACTCGTTGGGAGACCCCAAGAGGAAGGTATGATGAGCACAGCAGCAGTTTTCCCTCAGTAAGAAACCAAGGTTTAATCGATTGGATATACTATATTGGGAAACCTTTCTACGTATGGGTCTCAAGGATACAATATCATGGTTCGTGGAAGTAGCATCAATATACTATATTGGGAAACCTTTCTACGTATGGGTCTCAAGGAGTCTCAGCTACAAAAAAGTTCAACAATTTTTCATGGGATAGTGCCGGGTCACTCAGCGTGCCCCGAGGGAAAAATCGCATTGGAGGTAGCTTTTGGGGAATCAAAGGATAATTATCGAGTTGAGTGGCTCACTTTCGAGGTGGTCAAATTGCGCAGTCCTTATCACGCGCTATTCGGAAGGCCGGCTTATGCTAAATTCATGGCCAGGCCGTGTTATGTGTATCTACAGCTAAAAATCCCGGGTCCTAAACAGACCATCACCATACATGGAAGCCGGGACATAGCGGCTGAGTGCGATGAAGGAGATGTAGCAATGGCTGAACAAGCTTGTAGGAAAGAGGAACTTAAATATTACCGGTCTCAAGCAGACCCGGATGACAGAACAACATCGAAAAGGCCAAGTACTGAGGATGAAAGAGCAAAATTCAAGGCAGCACAGGACACTAAGATGATAGCTTTTGTTGAAGGTGATCCCACCAAGCAATTTACTATAGGGTCTAACTTGGACAGCGAGCAGGAGAAGGCACTTGTGGAGTTTATTCGTTCTAATGCGGACGTATTCGCCTGGACGCCTAGCGATATGCCGGGTATCCCTACAGAGTTGGCAGAACACAGTTTGCACGTAGACCCTAAGTCCAGGCCTGTGAAGCAGGGCCTGCGGAAAATGAATGAGGAAATAAGGAAAGCTATAGGAGAAGAAATCGCACGGCTGCTGACAGCCGGCTTCATCATGGAAGTATTTCACCCGGATTGGTTACCAAATCCGGCTCTCGTGATGAAAAAGACCAATGAGTGGAGGATGTGCATTGATTTTACGAGTCTCAACAAGCATTGCCCAAAGGATCCGTTCGCACTACCAAGAATAGATCAGATCATAGACGCAGTAGCTGGAAGTGACCTATTATGCTTTCTGGACGTGTATTCCGGGTATCATCAGATTAAGCTCAAGAGGGAGGATTGGGAGAAAACATCATTTATAACCCCTTTTGGGGCCTTTTGTTACAAAACTATGACGTTTGGATTGAAGAACGCTGGCGCAACTTATCAACGGTGTATACAGAAGTTCTTTGAGGATCAAATTGGACGCAACGTCCATGCTTATGTGGATGATGTGGTTATCAAGACCAGGAAGGCAGAGACATTTATCGACGATCTAAAGGAGACGTTCAAGAACTTGAGGAGGTATCAGATGAAGCTTAACCCGACGAAGTGTGTATTTGGAGTTCCAGCTGGGAAATTACTCGGCTTTATCGTTTCCGAGAGAGGAATTGAGGCAAACCCAGATAAAATAAAAGCTATCCAGAATCTGAAAAAGCCGGAAAATTTGAAGCATGTTCAAAAGCTCACGGGCTGCGTAGCAGCCTTGAGCCGATTTATATCCAGACTCGGAGAAAAAGCAATACCCTTGTACCGGCTCTTGAGGAAATCCGATAAATTCGTGTGGGACCAAGAGGCGGATGAGGCGTTCGAGGCACTAAAGAAGCAGTTGTCTGAAGCACCAGTACTAGCGGCCCCGGGTCCTAAAGAGCCCATGTTGCTATACGTAGCAGCGGGCCCCCGAGCCGTTAGTGCAGTAGTTGTTGTGGAGCGTAAAGAGGATGGGAAAGGTTACCCGGTCCAGAGACCGGTTTATTACGTCAGCGAAGTATTATCAGAGGCAAAGCAGCGCTATCCGCATTGGCAAAAGCTGGTTTTCGGAGTCTTTATGGCCAGCCGGAAACTGAAGCCGTATTTCCAGGAACATCCCATAACAGTGGTAAGTTCGATACCAATGTCAGATATCATCAGAAACTCGGATGCGACAGGAAGAATAGCCAAATGGGCGATAGAGATGGGGGATTATCACATCAACTACGAGCCCAGGTCAGCAATTAAATCTCAGGCTTTGGTCGATTTCGTTAATGACTGGACACACACAGGCGTGACCACCTTTGCTCCAAACTCCGAATCTTGGATCATGCACTTCGATGGATCCAAGCAATATGAGGGATCAGGAGCTGGAGTGGTGCTAACATCACCCAAAGGAGACAAATTGAGTTACGTGCTACAGATTCACTTTGATTGTTCCAACAACGTGGCCGAGTATGAGGCCCTATTGCACGGCTTAAAGGTAGCCAAGGAGATGAACATTAAGAGGATACGATGCTTTGGAGACTCGGACCTTGTGGTACAGCAGGTATCAGGAACTTGGGATAGAAAGGACGCAACCATGGCAGCATACCGCAGAGAGGTTGATAGGATTGCAGGATGTTTCTCCGGATATGAGGTGGAGCACATAGACAGAAGAAAGAATGAGGCAGCAGACGCCCTCGCTAGACTCGGCTCGCGCAGAGAGCCGGTTCCACCTAATGTCTTCCTGGATGAATTATGGTGACCATCAGTTAAAACCGAGTCTGAAGAAGAACTGGCAAATCAAGACCCGGATTTGGAGCTCGTGGCCACTGTACGCGACGTTCCCGAGTGGACAGAACCGTTTTTGGCCTACCTATCACGAGGCGAGTTACCACAGCAGGAGGTGTTAGCAAGGCGAATTTTGAGGCGAGCAAAGGGATATTCTATCATCAATGGGGAGTTATACAAGATAAGTGCAGCAGGAGTCTTTATGCGCTGTGTAGCACCAGAAGAAGGCCGACAGATTCTTAAAGAAATCCATGAAGGTGATTGTGGGCATCATGCATCCACAAGATCCCTTGTGGCCAAAGCTTATCGACACGGATTTTTCTGGCTCACGGCTCTAGCAGATGCGTAGCGCTTAGTGGCAAGGTGTGACGGATGTCAAAGGTACGCTCGCCAAACCCACGTGCTGGCTATGGAATTGCGGACTATTCCGTTAACTTGGCCGTTCGCTGTTTGGGGTATGGACATGATTGGTCCCTTTCACATGTCACCTTGCAAGAAGACACATCTTTTGGTGGCCATTGACAAGTTTACTAAATGGGTTGAGGTTATGCCAGTCACTAATTGTGAAGCAGTTACAGCTTTCAAGTTCCTGAAAAGAATTATCTACCGGTTCGGGTATCCCCACAGCATAATTACCGATAATGGAACCAACATGTCCCTTGGCGCGATGGAGAAGTTTTGTGGCAACAATGGAATCCGGCTTGACGTAGCATCAGTGGCTCATCCGCAGGCTAATGGACAAGTGGAGAGGGAAAACCAAGAGTTACTTCGTGGACTAAAACCACGACTGCGAGTCCCTTGCATTAGGGCTGCGGGTGCATGGGTCGAAGAACTACCTTCCGTGGTTTGGGGTATCAACACTACACCTAACAGATCTACTCAGATGACACCATTCTTCATGGTTTATGGTGCGGAAGCAGTGCTGCCGAGTGATATTATTCATGATTCACCTCGAGTATCAGCTTACGTCGAGGTAGAGAACGAGAAGACCCGGCAGGATGCCGTAGATATGTTAGAAGAACAAAGGGAACAAGCCCTGGAAAGGTCAGCCATATATCAGCAATATTTACGGAGGTATCATAGCCGGCGCGTGAAAACCCGGGTCTTCCAGGAAGGAGACTTGGTCCTGCGTCTGGTACAGTCAAACGAAGGGAAACACAAGTTATCACCACCATGGGAAGGGCCGTTTATCATAAGCCGGAATCTGCACAACGGATCGTATTACTTGATAGATGCAAGGGAAGAGTCGGCTACAGTTAATGACACCGCTCATACCACTTCGTCTATGCAGGAAAGAGACAGACCATGGAACGTGGCTCAGCTACGTCCCTACTATACTTAGTATAGACTATATTGGCAAGTGGAGTTGCACGATGTAACAGGCGGCAGGTTTTCAGACGCACTCTTTTCCTATCCAGGGCACCCTTGGGGACTGGATGGGTTTTTAATGAGGTGGCTTGCTGACCTAACTTTCGCATATCAAGTAAAGAGGTGGTTATTCTCACGTTCTTCACTCTCCGTATGTTGCATGTATATAGGTCTTGAGGGCTGATTGCTTGAATAGCACAGTTACAAACTCAAAGACCCGGCCTTGATGCCTATGAGTTATAAGGGCCGATTGCTCGCAAACGAGCACGGCTGCAATCTTATAACCGGACAAAGTAGCAAAATTTTCTTGACTTTTCTTACTTAAGCTCGATGTGACTCGCACTAAAGTGGCATGATTTGCTCGCTTACGATTACAATCAGCCATGAAGCCCAATGGGACTTGCCTAACCCTGTTTTCGTATAGATGTAACAACATGGTATCCACGCGAAAGCCGGCTTACAGTACAAGATAGTCAAAAGGGTCATCCAAACCACAAGTTATGCAGAGTATAGGGCTAATAGCCGGAAACTCAATATTTATCAAGCGTAACTTCAATACCTATGTGAAACGGCTCTGGGTTCGGGCTTAGCAGCAAGCAACTTGTTCTATTGGAAAGACTACACATCCCAGACTCGGCATTTTTGGTCTTGGGGGCTGGGGATTTCGGAAAAAGGAAAAGTTGTTCAGTTGCTAAAGCTCAAAAAACCCAAACATCCGAGTCATGGGGGACTTGGGGACTTAGAGAAAAGTCCGCTTGTCAAAATCCATGAAACTCGGAAACCGAGTCTCACAAAAGGAACCATAAAGAAAGTCGGATATCAAGAACGAGTGGGCTCAAAGATGGATAAATATAAAATCATCCCAACATTCAGAAGAGGCACAAGGCGTATCAAGAACTTAAAGTGCATTACAAATTTTGGTACCAGCATCAAGGTTTACAGTCGCATCATCAAGAAATAATTGTTTAAAACAGCCTATTGACCGACTGACGCATATGGCACAGCATCAGGTGGCAGGTATCACTCGGTATTCTGGGCTGCGGCGTCCATCTTCTCCTTGCCCTTGCTATTACTATTGGTGGCAGCAGCACCCGGATCAGCAGCATTGCCGGCCTGCGCAGGAGGAGGGACGACTGGTGTGGAAGTAGCAGGCGCAGAGTCGGCTTCAGCCTTCTTTTTTGCAGCTTCCTCCTTCAACTTGGCGGTTTCCTCCTTCCATCGGGCTAGCATATCGTACGGCTTGGGAAGATCCGACTTAATCGCTTCACCATCAGCACCATAGGAAGGGACAATGGAATTGAGCTCCAAGCTGTCAGCAATCACGCTTGCCGAGTAACGGACTTCTTTCTGGATGGCCTTGAAATCCTTCGGGGAAAATTTGGACCCATCTCGGTTGAATTCCGGAAACCCGACCATCAGCTTGGCCAGCTCTAGCTTAGGAAAGTAAGCTTTCGCCAGGGCTAGCCCCCGGGTTACCCCAACCCGGCAGGACGAGCGTTTCCAATGCCAAATCCACTCGGGAATAGTGGAGCAGGCATCCAGCATCCTCTTCAGGTCGATGTGCCCAACACCCGGCCACCGTAGTTCTTCAAGGATCCATTTGGTTCCGGCACATAGTTGCCGGATAACGCTCTTGATGGTCTTCAGCTGGGCAATATCATCTTCGTCCGGCATTACTTCATCCGGACCTGCAGAAAAAAAATGAAAACACGAGTAAGGAAACCCGGCTATGTGTCAGACGGATGACCCGGATTATGAATATTATGCTAAGAGTCATACCGATCAAAGCACGATACGTGTCAGCAATCTGGACAGAAAGGTTCACTAGATCATCTTCGGCTACATGAGCCCTCCTCCTATACTTTCTCGTGATCTTCCCACTCCTCCTGGCCTCAGCCTCGGCCGCCTCACGCAGAGCCACCTACTTTTCAATACGCTTGGTGGCCTTAGCCAATTTTTTCTTAGACTGGGTCACGAAGTCCTGAGTGGAGATACAGGGATAAATTAGTCGGAAATACTGTGAAGTTCTAGGCAAATTATCAAGAAATTCACCCGGAACTTGGGGACTAGATAAGGATACAAGCAATGTTATTCGGATTTACCTCATGTTTTGCTATCAAAGCTTCCAGGATATTCTCTTCGTTGGCCCTTAAGGTGTGAAGGGCACTAAGCATCTGGGGGAATGTCATGTCTTCAGGCTTGGTGCCAGAAGAACCGGCAGCTTGAGCCTCTGGATGAAGAGTTTTTCCTGACTTTGGGGTCGAGACCCGGACCGTGTCGTTCTCCGGGTTTGGGGAACCCGTCCTCGTCTCTTGGATCTCAATCTCTTCATCCACGTCTTCAGACAATTTTGGAGACCCGGCTTCTTGTCGGGCCGGGTCATTAAAAGGATCTTGTTCTTGGGCGTCTTCAGCCTCATCACCAGCCGCGGCATCCGCATTATCAGTTGGTTCCTCCGTCTTCTGGTTATCTGTTTCCATGTTCTCCGGGTCACTAACTATGACTTGAGCGCTAAAGAAAAGGGAGAGAGGCAGTTAGCAACAGTGATTGAAAGTTGTCAGGTATGAAAGGATGTCAAATAGAAAAGGCTTACCCGGTATTTACAGCGTAATCCGGTGGGAGCTCGCTGCTGGAAGCAGATGAAGTCGTCAAAGGGACCGATAGCGGAACCCGGAATTGCCCGGCACGTGGATGGTTGGGAGATGGGTGACGCTGAGGGGATTTGGAGGATTGAGGTGGAGGAGTACCGACCCGGTGGACTGGTGAGGTGGTGATACCGGGGTTAAGGGGATCGTCACCCGGAGAACTCCGGGTCACCCTACGTTTGACCGGGAGAGGATCCTTCAAGTGTGACGAGTGTGACAACTGTTGGTTAAGTCTACGCATGATATCAAAGGAGTAAGGTTCAGAGGATATAGAAGAGAAAGGAACCTTGGAAACCACTCCTCTGGCTTTCCTCTTGGCCCCGACTGTTACTTCCTGATCAGATTCGGTGGCCTCCGGGTCGTCCTCATCTTTCTCTTCTTCGTCCTCCAGCCCTGCGAGCCGAGTATGTATTGATGGAAAAAGTTAAAATGGGAGGAAAATCATACAAGTGAAGATGGTACAAGATCCGGATAAGAACCTTCATCATCATTAGCCGGCTCGTCTTCCTCTTCCGGGTCTCTGGAGGGGGGGGGAGGTTTCAACTTTCCAGAAAGGGTCATCAGCCTGAGACAAAAAGATGAAAGTAAGAATTAAAAGCAGTATCTAGTCAAAGTGTGGAAATAAGCTTATGAGTATCGGGTCTTACCGCTGGAGCCGGATTTTCCCGAGTAAATGGAGGTAACCCGGCGATGTTCTTTATGACTTCCAGTTTTTCCGTCAGGAAACCTTTGATGGTTTTGTTGGTGTCGCCGGCTGCAAATCTCTTGGTAGAATATCGGAGTGCGTCCGTGGCGTGCCCCGAGTACTCGCACATCAGCTTGGTGCGGATAGAATTGGGTTGGATCCGGAAATCAACCCAAGTTTTCACTAAATTGAGCCCAAGAAGACCTTGGGTGGAGAGGACGGCTATTCTAGCTAGTAAAGGCAGGATTGCTTCCCTGTCCGAGTCAGGGGCGAAAGCATTGAATTTTTCAGAAATATCGAGGAGACCCTCGGAGTAACCCGGCAGTTTCTTTTCACCGGGTGGGGAAGTGTCGTGGCAGTAAAAGAAGGATAATTGCCAGTGTTTAACATGGGAATTCAGATTAAGGGTTAGCATTGGTGAGTTCTTGCGGCGTTGGATGGATACCCCGCCGCAAGTGAGAAGTGCCCCGTCACCGCTTTCGCGGCACGGCTTGCACTGGAAAAGTTCAATGAAGAGGGTCAAACTTGGCGGAGTGCACAAGTATGACTCGGACAAAACAATGAAGTGAGTAATATTCAACATAGAGTTAGGCCCTATGTCAAATATCCTGAGGCCATAATGGCTCAGGACCTCATGAAAGAAAGGGTGACCCGGAGGACGGAATCCCCGGGTCACGTGCTCTATGAAACAGATTACCTCGCCGTCGGCGGGTGTGGGCCGGGTCTCGTCACCCGGCGCCCTCCAATGAATGTCCTTCTGAGAGGGGAGAACCCCCAACTCGGCCAGCTCTTCCAGCTTGGCCTTTGTGACTGTGGATCGCCCCCAATAGGCGGATATGGATTGGGTTGACTTTGCCTGGGCCGGCTGTTTCCCTTGCCTTTTGGGAGCCGTGGGATCAACCTGCAAAACACAAGGAAAAAAGATACAGGAAATAAGACTCGGAAATACCGGGTTACTCGGGTATATGCACGGAGTATCGAGAAGATATGAAAACTAAGAATTATCCGGGTATCGTGCCGCGAAGTAAAGATTGCAAGGTATCCGGGTATCAAGTATAATTATAGAAACTATTGGTTACTTACGTATTGAAAGGTGTTTGAGGAAGACGGATGATTGCCCATGTATCTACTGCAAGCAAAAGAGCTGGAAGAGGAGGATTTTCCGGGTGTCAATGACATGCGCGGAAAATTGGGGTGAAATGGATCTAGATTGGAAAAGTTGCGAACGATTCTACGAAGAAATTGATGACTAATAATGGTAGGGGAGTGGTGTGTGATCATTAATCAGGCTATTAGAGGAGTTATCGAGCATCTGAGCAAGTTTAAACCGGCGCCACAAGAAAAAATTTCCCGTGGGTTGACCTAGACTCAATCTAGAGTAAATCGAAAAATTGCGAGGTTGAATTAATGGATACAAGGGACTTACTGAAGTGAATTGGAGTAACACGCGGCAGCGGCGAACGGCGCGATCTGGATATTCCTTCGCAATTCCCGGTGGGCAAGATGAGGGCGCTGCGGCGGAGTTCGGCGGCGGCGCAGAGCGGTTCGGGAGCGAACGTAACCGGCGGCAGTTTGGCTCCGACTGCGAGCTTGAGATTCTTGTTGTGGTGTTGCGCGAGCGTGAGAGACGAGGAAGGAGAAGGGGTTGGAATGAACCGTTGGGGGCTAGGTTGTCGCCTGGGTCCTTATTTATAAGGTGTGGGTGGATAAACCTATTCCAACGGGTGGAAGCCGGCAATTTCGGGATAAAGGTTGCCTACACGGATTTTGCGAGATATGCTTTAAGTGCTGACCGAGATATCCGGACAGAGATGAGAAGGAGATCTTCTCCGCAACACAAGGGGCAATTATCGAGTAAAGTGAATCAGATCTTTAAACATTCTTATCAGGGTGTTGACCCGGAAAAGCTGAGCAAAGGACTTGGAGAAAGCCGGGTTATTATATGGCCACCGTGGAGTTAGGCCTAGCTGTTTATCAAAGCAATTTAACCCGGCCTCCATTGAGTTTGTAAGTTTGATAAATTTGCAGGGAATAACGTGCGCTTCAAAGAGAACCTCGTGAAGCCCAAGCTATTCTGGGGACTACTGATGGAGGGATGATAACCCGGTAGGCCAACACCAAGGTGTAACTCGGCCCAATGGACGCTGCGCAAGATCCGGCTAAAGATAAATGAGCTTCTGGAAGGCCCAAGTTCATAGGCCTGGTAACCCGGATTGTGGGTTACGATAAGGAAAGCTAGGGTTTGTATGCAGTGTCCGGGTAGGATTCAGGGTGCGCCTTGGAGGGCAAACCAGGGGGTCCGGGTGCTATATAAACCGGCCCCTAGGACTAGTTGAGGGAGATCCAAGAGTTCTAGCAATATCGCTTGATATCGAGCATCCAGTGTAAACACGAGAGTTGAGTTGATATATCGAGATCGGAGACTCGGCGACTTGATTGCCGGCTACTAGATCGAGTACCATCATGTTTTCCTCTGAGCTAAACCCTCTCCCAAACGCCTGTGTCGTCTTGCCCCAAGATCAGTTACCCCCGGTAACGTCTGCCGTGATTATCCCACGACAAGGAGGAAGGAGTAACTTCAGAAGGTTGAAGCAGCTGAGATGGCAGGGCGCACTACCTGTTCAGAAGCGACGTGGAACCTAAACAACACAATCAAATCATTTAGCCTCAACGAAGCAGTGAGGTTGTCAATCTCACCGGTTTTGCTGAACACAAAGAGGTTAAAAGTATGGTGTGGAAAACAGTAGGAAAATAGTAGGAAAGCAGTATGAGAGCAGTATGAAAGCAGTAGGTGTTTTATCAGTATGAGGAAAAAAGACCGGGGTCCACAGTTCACTAGTGGTGTCTCTCCGTGAAAGATAAATAACATGTGTGGTGAACAAATTACAGTTGGGCAATTGACGGAAATTAAGGTTGCACCGTAGTGCATATGCAAGACATAAATATTATTGATTCATGCGGGCATTACAACAAAATACATAGACCGTTATCCAACTGCATCTATGACTAAAAATCCACCCTCCAAATATCATCCAAACAAACGTTGGGTATTAAGTTGTAAGCAACAGATAATCGCAGTAAGCAAAGTGTGTAATGTAAATAATAACATCATCCTTAGACAAAGCTTTGTTGTTTTCTCCCTAATGGCAATAGCACATCCTCCATCTGTCACGTTTCTGTCACTCGAGCACAGATCAAAAGGAGGCATGAACCCACTATCGAGCATAAATACTCCCTTTTGGGGTTACTAGCATCTACTTGGCCAGAGCATCTACTAATAACATAGATCATGAAAGATCATAGATAACATAAGCATGAAGATAACATGATAGATTGATAATCAGAAGACATAGCATTCAACATTCGTCAGATCCCAGCAAACACAACATGTAGCATTACATAAAGATGATCTTGATCATGATAGGCAGCTCACAAGATCTAAACATGAGGTACAAAGTGGAGAGAACAACCATCTAGCTACTGATATGGACCCGTAGTCCAGGGATGAACTACTCATGCATCACTTCGGAGGAGGGGATGGGGTGTAGACCCCTTCGGTGATGATTTCCCCCTCCGGCAGGGTGCCGGGGAGAGCTCTAGAACCCTCCCGATCTCGGGATGACGGTGACGGCGGCCTTGGGTTTTTCTTGGGAAAAAGTGGGATCTCTTTAGGGTTTATGTCTTGGGGGATTAAATAGGCGAAAGGGCAAATGCGGTGGAGGCCCGGGGGGCCCACACCACCCCCCGGCGCGGCCAAGGGGGTGCGCCGCCCTATGGTGTGGGCCCCCTGAAGCCCTCCTCCGGGTATCTTCGGGACTCCATGGAGCCTTCGGGAATTATAAGACTTCCGGGCTTCGAATTTTCCAATTCCGAGAATATTTCCAGAACAACTTCTCTGAAACTAAAAATAGCAGAAAACAGGGAACTGGCTCTATGGAATCTTGTCAATAGGTTAGTCCGGAAAATCGATAAAAATGACATAAAGTGTATAGAAAACATGTGGGAAACAATAAGAAGACAACATGGAACATCAGAAATTAAGGATACATTTATGACGTATCAACATCCCCAAGCTTAGTTCCTACTCGTCCTCAAGTAGGTAAACGATAAAAACACAATAATTTTTTAGGTGACATGCTACCAACATAACTTGATCATCAATAATGTAAAAGCATAAGTAAGCTGAGATCATAGAACTTATACACAAGGATGATAAATAGAACTTTAATAATAAAGCATAGCAATCACTTTGCATCATGAGAAGTAACTCAATAAAAGATCATGAATAAAAATGCAACGAAAGATATACGTTTGTTTCAGGTATAGAGAGAACATGTCAAAGTGATATTTCGTTAGTCCTTAAGAGTGGGGCAAAACATAAATGCCAGGAAACCTTCAAAGTACATGAGGAAGACTAGAGCAAATAATTAGAGAACAAGAAATCACACATTATGAATCAATTAATAATGTTTTTGGGACAAATGCACATAAAACTCAGAATGGCAAAAATGCTCTCTCAACTGTGCATAAAGTTAGAAGATGGCGACTCAACATAAAAGTAAAAGAAAGGACCTTCGTAGAGGGAAGCATGGATCACTCATGTGCTAGAGCTTTTTATTTTATTAAACAGAGGTACTGAAAACTTGACACTCCTCCCAACCATCTTTCGCAAACCATGGCTAACAGAATCCTCGGGTGCCTGCCAACAATCACATACCGTGGAGGAGTGTCTATATTTTAAGATAGGTGTATGCTTATGTCAACGAATGGTAAACAGAAAATACAGTACGTCACAAGCCAACTAGACTTGACAAGAGCGGCTCCCATAGAAGGACGCATGTGGGTAGAAGTTCATCCCTCTTTCTCTTTTGTTTACACAATTATGCTTTGACTGATAAATCAGGGGCAAAAATAGTGAATTGAATTTGTGTTATTAATTTGGGTCTGGGCACCCTGCTGCCAGCTCTTCTATCACTGGATAAGCGGATGAAGCCACTGGTCGATGCTGGTCAACAAGTGAGATAAAGATTCTCTATTTACGTCCTCATGAGCTAAAACATGAGCACAAAATAGGAGTAATTTTGAATGTTTTAAAGGTAACACATGAGCAATTTACTTTGGAGTGGCGGTTAATTACCACATGTAGGTAGGTATGGTGGACAAAATGGGAAAACTTTGGATTTTGGGAGTTGGATGCACGAGTAGAGCTCATACTCAGTACAAGTGGAGGCTAGCAAAATACTAGGAGCAACAAATCAAGAGAGCATAAGAGCCATAATCATGCATAGCGAAATAAACATCATTAATAAAAGCATAAGTGGTACCACAAGTTCAAAAGCTAAATGATCATGGAGGCTATTCGCGACTGGTTCATAGTCATAAACATGGTGTGATCATGCGACAAGTCAACCAAATAAAACATTCAAAGGAAAACACCATAAATTTATGCTTCAATATGACAAGAACAACTCATGATTCTTTCAATGGCACATTAAACACTCTCAGCTATTCGAGGCTAATCATGATACTAAATAACCACAAGGCTTTAAAAATAAAATAGCACCTATCATGATATGAAAAATTCTAGCCACATTCTATACAAGCATATACTTGCACCGTTAAAAATTCTACCTCAAGCAGCAGTTTCTTTTCCCAACAAGCACCATACAAAACATGCTTTAACAAAAACTCTGTAAATTCTACGGCAATCAAACATGACAGGACTCACATAACACTACTCAAACTAACATCTCTGACTAAGAGATGCAATGAAAACAAGAGCTAAACAAGAATTTTTGCAGCAACTAGAAGAAAAACTAAGAATACAAGCATAGCAAGTATTCAGACAAAAAAGCGGAGTGTGTCTCTCTCCCAAACAAAGAATGTTAGAATCCAACTATATTATTGCAGCAAGGAAAACAAAAGAAAAAAAGGAAAACAAAAGAAAACAAACATATGCTCCCAGTAAACTTCATATGATGTGACCGAATAAAAATATAGTTTCACGAGAAGTGACATGATAGATAGTTGACGAAGAAGGGGATTCCTTGGTCATACCCAAGATTATATGCTTGAGTATTCTTAAAATATGCTTGGATAAATCACGGTGGCATCCCCAAGCTCTGACCTTGCACTCTTCTTGATCACATATATCACCTCTTCTCTTGACCCTTGAAAACTTCCTTCACACCACACTCAAACAGTAATTCGCATTAGAGGGTTAGTGCAACAATTAAAAATCCATTGGTTCTGTATGGAGGAAGTTCTATTGATACTTTTAAACATTAGCTATAGCCACTGATGTTTCATGAAGCAAAGAAATCCACTTAACATCACAAAAGAGCAAATGCAAGAAAAATGGCAGAATCTGTCAAAACCAGAACTATCTGTAAAGACGAATTTGTTCGAGGCATGTACGTTGCTCAGATCGAAAAACTTAAAGAACAAAAAAGTTGTGGAACTACCTAAGAAATAAGCACAAACAATTTAAGATCATTCTGATCTTCTAGGATTTTATACGATGTTTTACGATGGACGGCAGAAATATGTTTCCTGCGCAGAAATCCGAAAACCAACTCCAACTCTCGTCAGAAACTTTACTTGGCACTACTAAAACATGAAAAAAAAAGATACAAAGGAGTTAGTAGAGAAGTATACAACCCATTGACTCAAAGAAAACATAGAAAAACAAAGCAAAAATAAAACCATGGGTTATCTCCCAAGAAGTGCTTTTGTTTAACGCCTTTTAGCTAGGCCCAGAAAAGTGGAATCAAGTATTTTCAAGTGAAGAAGCATACAAATCAATATTTTCCTCCAAATCCCGAATTGTAGCAATGGGTACCTTAGGCACCCCCGAAGAGGATTCAACATTCAAATCAGTTTTAGTTTCACTAAAAGTTTTATTAATTTTAAGCACATTAGGGGTTTTTGGTTTAGGCGCCTTGGGGACATACATAATTTTTTTTCTCTTTTCCCACAGAAGGCTTTTCTCTTTAAAACTTGAGAAAAGAAAAGGTTGAGCTTAAAGTTTCCATAGCCTCCTCTAATTTGCCAATCCTCATATTTTGACTATCATGGATATTTCTAGCTTCTAAGACAGCGTTTTTCTTATTGATACTTACTATTGATTCATTAACTTTGCTAGCATTATCAAGGAAATTTGGCAAATTTTTCTCCATAGAGTTTAGATTTTCAATAACATCATCTAAAGTGATCTCAGTTTTAACAACCTTAGTATGTGGTGTTCCAACTAAACTTTAAATTAAATTACGGGCTTTCAAAGCAGGTGTTCCCAGAAAACTTACGCATGTAAGAGTGTCTAGAACATACCTATACCAGCTAGTAATACCAACATAAAAATTCCTAAGAAGGATTAAGGTGGAGTATTTCTTAATGCATCTATGATGAGCATCACTTATCCTGTACCAAGCATATTTCAAACTTTCTACCCCTTGTTGCTTAAAGGAACGAACTTCAACCTCATGAACATTCATTTTACAAAGCTAAAAACAAGAATAAAACTACAGGTAGTATAAGAACTATTTTTTGTGTTTTTGATAAAGAGAAGCAAACAAGACAAAATAAAATAAACTAAGCAAAACAAAACAAAAAAGGTAAAGAGGTTGGAAGTGAGAGACTCCCTTTGCAGAAATTCTCTTCCTCCCACGCAACGGCGCTAGAAAAATAGCTTGATAGTGCAGGTCTTGCACTCATTGGGAGACCCCAAGAGGAAGGTATGATGAGCACAGCAGAAGTTTTCCCTCTGTAAGAAACCAAGGTTTAATCGGCCAGTAGGAGGAAAGAGTAACTTCAGAAGGTTGAAGCAGCTGAGATGGCAGGGCGCACTACCGGTTTAAAAGCAACGTGGAACCTACACAACACAATCGAATCACTTTGCCCCAACGCTGCAGTGGAGTTGTCAATCTCACCGGTTTTGCTGAACACAAAGAGGTTAAACATATGGTGTGGAAAACAGTATGAAAGCAGTATGAGAGCAGTATGAAAGAAGTAGGTGTTTTATCAGTATGAGGAAAAAGGATCGGGGTCCACAGTTCACTAGTGGTGTCTCTCCGTGAAAGAAAAATAACATGTGTGGTGAACAAATTACAGTTGGGCAATTCACAGAAATGAAGGCTGCACCGTAGTGCATATGCAAGACATAAAGATTACTATGTGATTCATGGGGGCATTACAACAAAATACATAGACCGTTATCCAACTACATCTATGACTAAAATTCCACCCTCCGAATATCATCCGAACAAATGTTGGGTATTAAGTTGCAAGCAAGAGATAATCGCAATAATAAAATTGTGTAATGTAAACAATAACGTCATCCTTAAACAAAGCATTGTTGTTTTCTCCCTAATGGCAACAGCACATCCTCCATCTATCACGTTTCTGTCACTCGAGCACATATGAAAAGGAGGCATGACCCCAGTATCAAGCATAAATACTCCCTCTTGGAGTTACTAGCATCTACTTGGCCAGAGCATCTACTAATAACGGAGAGCATTCAAGATCATAAATAACATAAGCATGAAGATAACATGATAGATTGATAATAAGAAGACATAGCATTCAACATTCATGAGATCTCAGCAAACACAACATGTAGCATTACATAAAAATGATCTTGATCATGATAGGCAGCTCACAAGATCTAAACATGAGATACAAAGGGGAGAGAACAACCATCTAGCTACAGCTATGGACCCGTAGTCCATGGATGAACTACTCACACATCACACCGGAGGAGGGCATGGTGGTGTAGACCCCTCCGGTGATGATTTCCCCCTCCGACAGGGTGATGGGGAGAGCTCCAGAACCCTCCCGGTCTCGGGATGACGGTGACGGCGGCCTCGAGTGTTTCTCGGGAAAAAGTGGGATCTCTTTAGGGTTTATGTCTCGAGGGGATTCAATAGGAAAAAGGGCAAAGGCGATGGAGGCCTGGGGGCCCCACACCACCCTAGTGCGGCCAAGGGGGCGCGCCGCCCTATGGTGTGGGCCCCCTGAGGCCCCCCTCCGGGTCTATTTGGGACTCTGTGGAACCTTCGGCAATTCTAAGACCTTCGGGCTTCGAATTTTCCAATTCTGAGAATATTTCCAGAACAACTTTTCTGAAACTAAAAACAACAGAAAACAGGGAACTGGTTCTGTGGCATCTTGTCAATAGGTTAGTCCGGAAAATCGATAAAGTGACATAAAATGTATAGCAAACATGTGGGAAACAATAAAAAAAACATGGAATATCATAAATTAAGGATACGTTTATGACGTATCAGGTACCCAGCCCCAAATTAATACAACAAATTCTCTTCTCTATTTTGCACCTGATTTATCAGTCAAAGCATAATTGTGTAAACAAAAGAGAAAGAGGGATGACCTTCTACCCAGATGCGTCCTTCTATGGGAGCAGCTCTTGTGAAGTCTAGTTGGCTTGTGACGTACTATATTTTCTGTTTACTGTTCGTTAACATAAGCATACACCTCTCTTTAAAATGTTTTCAATACCTCTGTTTAACAAAATGAAAATCTCTAGCACATGAGTGATCCCTGCTTCCCTCTACGAAGGGCCATTCTTTTACTTTTATGTTGAGTCTCCGTCTTCTAACTTTATGCACAGTTGAGAGAGCATAGTTGCCATTCTGAGTTTAATGTGCATTTGTCCGAGAAACATTATTAATTGATTCATTATATGTTATTGTTTGTTCTCAAATTATTTGTTCTAGTCTTTCTCTTGAACTTTGAAGGTGTCCTGGCATTTATGTTTTGCCCCACTCTTAAGGACAAGCGAAATATCACTTTGCTATGTTATGTCTATGTTTGAAACAAATGTATAGCTTTCGAGTGCATTATTATTCATGATCTTTTGTTTGTGTTACTTCTCATGATGCAAAGTGATTGATATGTTTTATTGTTAGAAATATATTTATCATGTTTGTCTTAAAGTACTATGATCTCAGCTATGATTATGCTTTTACAATTTAGATGATCAAGTTTATGTTGGTAGCAAGTCACCTCAGAAATTATGTGTTTTTATGTTATACGTCATCAACGTATCCTTAATTTTCTGATGTTCCATGTTGTTTTCATGCCATATGCTACATGTTTTCCTTACACTTTATGTCATTTTTATCGATTTCCCGGGATTAACCAATTCACAAGATGCCACAGAGCCAGTTCCTGTTTTCTGTTGTTTTTAGTTTGAAAAAAGTTGTTCTAGAAATATTCTCGGAATCGGAAAATTCGTAGCCCAAAAATCTTAGAATTCCCGAAGGTTCCACGGAGTCCTGAAGAGGCCCGGAGGGGGGCCACACCATAGGGTCGCGCCCCCCTGGCCGCGCCTGGGGGTGGTGTGGGCCCCTCGAGTGCCCACCACCATCGCCCTTTCTCCATATATTCTCTCTAATGCATGAACCCTAAAAATACACCACTTTTCCACGAAAAACACCCGAGGCCGCCGTCATTGTCAACCCGAGATTAGAGGGTTCTGCAGTTCTCCCCAGCACCCTGCCGGGAGGGAAAATTATCACCGGAGGTCTCTACACCACCATGCCCGCCTCCGGAGTGATGCGTGAGTAGTTCATCCTTGGACTACAGGTCCATAGGAGTAGCTATATGGTTGTCCTCTCCTCCTTATGCCTCATGTTTAGATCTCGTGAGCTACCCCACATGATCGAGATCATCTTATTGTAATCCTACATGTTGTGTTTACTGGGATCCAATGATTATTGAATGCTATGTCTCTTGATTATCAATCTATCATGTTATATTCATGTGTACATTATTTATGATCTTGCATGATCTCGGTTGTTAGTAGATGCTCTGGCCAAGTAGATGCTAGTGACTCCAAGAGGGAGTATTTATGCTCGATAGTGGGATCATGCCTCCTTTGCATTTGTTCTCGAGTGACAGAAACGTGACGGATGGAGGATCTATTGTTGCCATTAGGGAGAAAACAACGATCTTTACTTTGTTTACATTGTTTACATTACACACTTTCCTTACTGCGATAATCTATTGCTTGCAACTTAATACCCAACTTTTGTTCGGATGATATTCGGAGGGTGGATTATTAGTCATAGACGCAGTTTGATGACGGTATATGTATCTTTTTGTAATGCCCACATGAATCTCATAGTAATCATGATGTCATTCATGTTTCTTTATCTATCAATTTCCTAGATGTAATTTGTTCACCATGCATGTTACCTATCTTTTATGGAGAGACACCTCTAGAGAACTGTGGACCCCGGTCCATTTCCCATACTGATAATAAAACAACTGTTTCCACTATTTTCACACCGCTTCCACTGTTTCCACACTGCTACTACTATTTTTATATTGTTCTCATACTATTTACCACACCATACGTTTAACCTCTTTGTGTTCAGCAAAACCGGTGAGATTGACAACCTCACTGCTTCGTTGGGGCAAAGTGAATTGATTGTGTTGTGTAGGTTCCATGTTGCTGCTGAACCGGTAATGTGCCCTGAAACCTCAGCTGCATCAACCTTCAGAAGTTGCTTGTCCTCCTAATGGTTGATTCAACCTTGGTTTCTTTTCTGAGGGAAAACTTGTCGATGAACTCTTCACAACATTTCTCTTGGGGTCTCCCAACGAGTGCAAGTCATGCACCATCAACCTCCTCCTACAGCTTAGAACCTTGGAGATCATCTTCCAAAGGCTCCTTCCCCTTGTCGTTGTTGGCGGATACCATGGTGCCTCTAAAACTGAGAACAATTCCTAACAGAAATATATCGAAAGGAAAACACGACGAGAAAACGATATACGGACCTCGGGGGATCCGTGGGATTATATAGTGAAAAGTTTCATAACGAAAGGGAGGTACATGGTGAAAATAGGTCGGAGAAGGGCTCTGAGGCGCCCACACCATGTGGTGGCGCAGACTTGGGTGGTCCGTTCCATGGTATGGTGTGGTGCCCTCGGGCACCGTTTCCTACCCCTTTTCGTCTCGTAATTTTCCATATTTAATAAAAACAACAAAAATATGTGTTGGAGAGTCAAATGCGAACTTTTTCTTACTGAAATTGTTACCTATTTGAAAACAGACTCTATCGTTTCTTGAATTTGCTCTTTAATAAAAACTTTCAGAGTCACCACTTGAATAATATCAACATCTTCAATATATGAATCTCCAGAAATATAATGTTTGAGTCTTTTCCCATTCACCACTTGTGTAGTGTTATCTTTAAGTGAAACAATTTTGATTGCACCGGACGATACACATCTTCAATAACAAAAGGTCCTTCCCATCTTGAGAGTAAATTTCTTGCAAAAAATCTGAGACGAGACCTATATAATAGAACCTTCTCACCAACATGGAACTCTCTCTTAAGAATTCTCCTATCATGCCATTTTTTAACTTTCTCTTTGAAGAGTCTAGAATTTTCATAAGCTTCACTTCTCCATTCATCCAAAGTACTTAAGCCAAGCAACCGTTTCTTACCAGCAAGTTTAAAATCTCTATTAAGTTCTTTCACTGCCCAATAAGCCTTGTGTTATAATTCTAAAGGCAAGTGACAAGATTTTCCATAAACCATTTTGTTAGGAGACATACCCATAAGATTTTTATAAGAAGTTCTATAAACCCATAAAGCATCATTTAGCGTGATAGCCCAATTTTTCCCAGATTTATTAACAATCCTTTGCAAGATAGATTTAATTTATCTATTTGATAATTCTACTTGCCCACTTGTTTGGGGATGATAAGTTGAGGCAATTCTATGATTCACATCATATTTAGAAAGGTTTTTTCTAAAACCACCATGAATAAAGTGAGAACCTCCATCATCCATAAGATATCTAGGCACACCAAACCTAGAAAAAATAACATCTTTAAGCATTTTTAATGAGGTTTCACCATGAGGACTCTTTGTAGGTATAGCCTCTACCCACTTAGTAACATAATCAATAGCAACACATATATGAGTATAACCTTTCGAAGGAGGAAATGGACACATAAAGTAAAATCCCCAACGGTCAAATGGTTCAACAACAAGAGAATAATTCATAGGTATTTCATTGCGTCTAGAAATATTACCAACTCTTTGACATTCATCACAAGATAAAATAAACTTTCTTGCATCTTTAAAAAGAGTAGGCCAATAGAAACATGATTGTAGAACCTTTTGTACAGTTCAATCTCCAGCGTGATGTCCTCCATAAGCACTAATATGACATTTTCTCAATATTTCTCGTTGTTCATGTTCTAGAACACATCTTCGCATCATCCCATCTACTCCTTCCTTATATAAGTGTGGTTCATCCCAAAAATAATGCCTCAAGTCATAAAAGAATTTCCTTCTTTGCTGAGCTGTAAAGGTTGGATGCAAGTACTTGGAAACAATAGAGTTAGCATAATGTGCATACCAAGGACTATCTCGCGAGCTTACTTTTATTGCATCCAACTGTTCATTTGGAAAACTATCATTAACACGAACAGGGTCATAAAAATGTTTTCCAATCTAGACAAATTATAAGCAACGGTATTTTTAGCACCCTTCCTTTCTACAATATGCAAATCAAACTCTTCTAAAAGCAGAACCCATCTAATAAGCCTAGGTTTAGCATCTTTCTTTTCCATAAGGTGCTTAATAGCAGCATGATCAGTATGAATAGTAACTTTCGAATCAACTATATAAGGTATAAACATATCGTAGGCAAAAACTACAGCTAGGAATTCTTTTACAGTGGTACCATAATTATTTGGAGTGGAATCAAGAGTTTTACTAGCATAATGAATAACATTCAACTTCTTATATATTCGCTATCCAAGAACAACACCTACAACAAAATCACTAGCATCACACATAATTTCAAAGGGTAAATTCCAATCAGCTGGTTGAACAATAGGAGCAGAAATTAAAGCCTTCTTTGGAATTTTGAAAGCTTCTTTACAATCATCATAAAAAACAAAAGGTACATCTTTTTGGATAAGATTAGTAAGAGGCTTTGATATTTTAGAGAAATCTTTAATAGACCTCCTATAGAAACCAGCATGACCAAGAATACTAGGAATACCTTTGACATCCCTGGGACAGGGCATTTTCTCAATTGCTTCAGCTTTACCTCTGTCAACTTCAATCCCTCTTTCATAAATTTTATGTCCTAGAACAATTCCTTCATTAACCATAAAGTGGCATTTCTCCCAATTAAAAACAATATTAGTTTCCTCACATCTCTGCAAAACTTTATCAAGCTTAATCAAGCAGTTATCAAAAAGAAGTTCCATAGACGGAGAAATCGTCCATGCATGCTTCCACAATTCCTCACAAAAACCATGAAAGATAGCATACATGCATCTTTGAAACGTAGCAGGAGCATTACACAAACCAAAAGTCATACGTCTATGAGTATAAGTTCCATAAGGACAAGTAAAATTTGTTTTCTCTTGATCTTGCTTTTTAACAGCAATTTGAGAAAACCCAGAATAACCATCAAGAAAGTAAAAATGAGTTTTCTTAGACAAACTTTCTAAAATTTGATCAATACAAGGTAAAGGATAATGATCTTTCTTAGTAACTTTGTTAACTTTTCTAAAATGAATGCACATTCTATAACCAACTACTACTATTTGAGGAATAAGCTCATCATTTTCATTTGGCACAACAGTAATTCCTCCTTTCTTAGGAACACAATGCGCATGACTTACCCATCTACTATCAGCAATAGGATAAATAATACCAGCATCAAGGAGTTTTAATACCTCATTTCTTACCACTTCCTTCATCTTAGGAATTAAACGGTGTTGATGTTCAACAACTGGCTTTGCATCAGGTTCCATATTAATAGCATGCTGACATATAGCAGGGGAAATCCCTTTCAAATCATCAAGAGTATATCTAATGGCTCCTCGGTGTTTCTTCAATACTTCCAAAAACCTTTCCTCTTCCTTACCTGAAAGTTTAGAACTAATAATAACAGGATATGTTTTCTCATCATCAATATGAGCATATTTAAGATTATCAGGTAAATGTTTTAAATCAAAAATGGGATCCTCCTAGGGTGGTGGTGTGGTACCCAAAGTCTTCCATCGGTAAATTGTGTTTGAGCATCTCTGGTTGACGAAGAAGAATATTGTAAATCTCATTTATTTCTTCCATAAAGACCTCACTTTCGTGGTCCTCCATGTATTGCTGCAAAGAATTGTTAAGAGCAAGAGCAATAGAGGAAAGCTGTTCAACTTTGAAATCTTCATTAGGCAATTCAGTTTCGTAAGGAGCTTTACCAAATTTATAAAAATTAAACTCATAAGATTCTCCATCAAATTGAGTTAATATTTTGTCCTTCTTAAAATCAATAACACCACCACAAGTGTTCAAGAAAGGTCTACCAAAAATGATAGGACAAGTTTCACTAGCAGCTGCACCAAGTACTAGAAAATCAGGAGGATATTTAGTTTTACCACATAAAACTTCCACATCTCTAACAATGCCAATTGGAGAGAAGTTTCTCTATTAGCATGTTGAATAACCACATCAATTTCTTCAAGTTCATAAGAACCAATTTAATGCATGATTTCTCTATAAAGCTCATAAGGAATAGCACTTGTACTTGCACCAATATCACATATACCATAATATCAATGATCACCTATCCTGACAGAAAGCATAGGAACAATAGTTTTCCTAGATCTACTAGGATGGGAAACAATATTAGAAGCATCTTCACAGAAGATAATGTGTCCATCTTCTAATCTTTCAGTGGCAAGGTCCTTTACTATTGCTACTGTAGGGTCAACAATTATTTGTTCATCAGGTTCGATAGATTTATTTGTACTTTGTTTAACAATACTATCTATAATAGAATGTTCCTTTAACTTAGCAGGGAAAGGCATTTTCTCAATATAAGGTTCATGCACAACAGGATTAATAGTATGAACTTCTATATTTCTAGCAGGAACACAATTAACATTATCTTTACAAGGTGAATGGTACTTGTTCCACTCCTTTTGGGGAATATCAAGATAAGAGGCAAAATCCTTAAAATAGTTTGCAAAAATTTGATAGTCAAGACCATAAACAGCACTAACATTATGAAAATCATTGGTTCCCATAAAAGATTTAATGCTTTCATAATCATAATTTATACCTGACTTTCTATCTTTGTCACTCTCCCATCCTTCAGTATTTTGTTGAATACGCTCAACAAGATCCATTTAGCTGCTCCTTCCATACGTGTCAATGATCCAGAACAAGAAGCATCCAATAAATCCTTATCATGAAGAGAAAGCCTTGCATGGAAATTATTAATAACAATATTACTGGGGATCTCATGAATGGGACATTTGAGCATTAGTAACTTCAATCTCCCCCGCGCTTGGGAAATACTTTCTCCATTATGAGGCCAGAAATTATATATTTGATTCCGATCCTTATGAATCTCACTGGGAGGATAGAATTTAGAATAAAAGAGAGGTACAATTTCCTCCCATCCAATAGATCGGCCATTCTTCAGCATCTTATACCATTCCGCAGCTCTTCCCTTCAGTGATGAAGAGAATAGATTCCTCTTAACTTGGTCCATTGAAATACCTTCAAACTTGAACAACTCGCATAATTCATGTATAAAGAGTAAATGGTCACCAGGATGGACATTTCCATCTCGAAAATAGCAGTTATCCATAACACGTTCAATAATTTTCATTGGTATTTTAAAAGGATCCAATTGAGCAGACGACAGGTCATCTACTACCTTAGCAGTGGCAGCAGTACTCCCAAATAGAGAATCGAATGGAGATCTTTCCGTGATGAAATAAAGCAGCAGACAGAAATAAAAACAACACTCATAGTACAAGTTTCCCTTACTAATTCCACTTACCAATAGCACTTCACTTCCCGGCAACGGTGCCAGAAAATAGTATTGTTGACCCACAACTATATGGGGTGTATCGTAGTACTTTCGATAAATAAGAGTGTCGATCCCAACGAGGAGCAGAAGGTGTTGACAAGCAGTTTGGATGAAGGATTCACTATAAATCCTAGCAGACAGGTTTTCGAGGTTTTTTATATAGCAGATAAATAAAGTACAAGTAAATAAAATACAGTAATAATAATTGCAGCAAGTGGTCCAATCCTTTCTAGAGAAAAGCACAAGCCGGTGGTTTACTTATTATGACCAAACGTTCTTGAGGACACACGGGAATTTCGTCAAGTGATTTCGCTTCATACAGCTGATTAATCCTTATTTTTCTGATAGGTGTTGTGTGGGTGAACCTATGCTAATGTACCGCCCTAACTTGGACTAATACATACTTGTGATTATACCCCTTGCAAGCATCCGCAACTACAAGAAAGTAATTAAGATAAATCTAACCAAAGCCTTAAACTCTGGGATGCTACACTCCCTCATGCATTGGTTTCCTAACGAGGGTTTAGGTTTTGTCACTCCGTCAACCCCACAAGTAGTAGCCTAATTTGCATTCCCCTAGGACCATAAAGGTAAGTATCATGTAGTCGATGTTCACATGACACCACTAGAAGAATAGAACCACAACTTAAATATCAAACCATTAAATATTACTCAACATAATTCCACTACAAACATCTTGACTTATCACATGTCCTCAAGAACTAAATAAACTACTTATAGGCATCATATGGATCATGATCATAGGTGATATAATGGTGAATAACAATCTAGACATAAACCTTAATTCAACGGTTTCACTCAATAGCATCAACCACAAGGAGTAATTAACCCCGAGAAAGTTTATCCTATGAAATAGACAAGATTCAACCCTAGATGTTACAGTAGAACGGAGTGTAGAGGTGTAGATGATGGTTATGGCCATGGAGATGGTGATGATCCCAATGAAGTCCAGATCGATGACGGTTTAGATGGCGATGATTTCCCCCTCCGGGGAGGAATTTCCCGAGCAGATTTCTCCCTGCCAGAGAGCTTTTATCTCTCTATTGTTTTCTGCCTCGTGGAGGCGGCGGAATATTTCCTCGATGTCTCCCCGAGTCTTAGGGTTTCGGGGGGATTAAGTACGCGAAGGGGGACCAACAGTGGTGGGTGCTACGCCTTGATGGTGCCTTGACGGGAGACTTCTTGATGATGATGAATTGTAAGTCCCCGGCAACGACGCCAGAAATTCTTGATGCTTGTGATGGCGTGTTGGGAACCCCAAGAGGAGGGTGTGATGAGTATAGCGGTAAGAATTTCCCTCAGTTAAGAACCAAGGTTATCAATCCAATAGGAGAAAGAGGATCTTTGGAAGGTTGATGCCACTGACGGTGGTGATGGAGCCTCACCGGTGTCAGCAACAACGCGGAACATGCACACAACACAACCAAAATACTTTGTCCCAACGGTACAGTGAGGTTGTCAATCTCACCGGTCTTGCTGAAAACAAAGTTAGACGTATAATGTGGAAAATGCTGTATGCTTGCGGTACGTAAAGAAAGCAGGGAATTGTAGTGGTTTGTTTAACAGTGTAGGAAAAATGGACCGGGGTTCATAGGTTCACTAGTGGTGTCTCTCCATAAAAGATAGCATGCTGGTGAGAAAATTACAGCTGGGCAATTGACAAATAGAGGTTGCACCATAGTGCACATTGATGATATGATGACTACTATGATATTTAGTGCGGGCATTACAACAATATACATAGACCGTAATCCAACTGCATCTATGACTAATAATCCACCCTCGAGTTATCATCCGAACCCCCTTAGGTATTAAGTTGCAAGCAATAGATAATCGCATTAAGCAATGTGTGTAATGTAAGCAATGATTGTGCACACGGGCACTCACACCGCTGTTTTCTCCCTAGGGGCAACAACACATCCTCCCCTGTCATGTTTCTGTCACTCGAGCACAGGAAAAAAGGAGGCATGAAACCAACTATCGATCATAAATACTACCTCTTGGAGTAGCAACTACTTGGCCAGAGCAACCACTAGCAACAGAAATCATGCAAGATCACAAATAACATATGCAATAAAGATTATAATCAACTTGGCATAAGTTTAATATTCATCGGATCCCAGCAAACACAGCACATAGAATTACATAAGAACAATCTCGGTCATGTTAGGTAGCTCACGAGATCTAAACATTGAGGCATAGGAGGAGAAGACAACCATCTAGCTACTGCTATGGACCCGTAGTCCAAGGATGAACTACTCACGCATCACTCCGGAGGCAAGCATGGTGATGAAGAGGCCTCTGGTGATGATATCCTCTCCGACAGGGTGCCGGGAGACAGCTTCAGAACCCCCCTAATCTAGGGTTGACGACGATGGCGGCTGTGGAACTTTTTAGGGATTTTTGATCAGGTACGTAGGGTTTTCCTTCGGAGGGGAATAAATAGGCGAAAGGCCGACGTCGGTGGGCCACCAGGGTGGCCTCACCACCCCCAGGCGCGGCCAAGGGGGCCCGCGCCTGGCTACGGGGAGGGACCCCTGGTGCCCGTCTTCGACTCCACTTCGGACTTCTGGATGCTTCCGGGGAAAATAGGAACTTCGGGATTCGTGGGGATCAATTCCGAGAATATTTCCAGAACAACTTTTCTGAAATAAAAAACAGCAGAAAACAGGGAACTAGCACTTGGCATCTTGTTAATAGGTTAGTCCCAAAAAACGTGTAAAAATGCTATAAAGAAGGGAGAAAATATGTAGAAATTGGCATAATATCAACATGGAACATCAGAAATTATAAATACGTTCGAGACGTATCAAGCATCCCCAAGCTTAGTTCCTACTCGTTCTCGAGTAGGTAAACGATAAAACAAAATAATTTCTGAGGTGACATGCTACCACACAATCTTGATCATAATATGTAAAGCAGAGCATGTAAACTAGGATCAAATGAACTAAAGTTGTGATCTATATTTGATATCAACAAGTAATGCATAAACAAATAAGAAGAAAGAAGAAAAACTTTTAATGAATCAATACTAAAAGACTATCAACCGTGCAAAGTTTATTAGAGATGATTTAAGCTTTCAAGAACAACAATATCATGCACGTCAAACGATCTTCACAACCCCTATTAGGATCAAGTCAAGCTTTCCACATGATGCAATGCTTGAATCTTAAACTATTTGAGCGCTAAAAACAAGCAAGTGTTCTGTGTTGGTCCCTGGCACCGGGATGTTATGGAAAGGAGAACATTATGGGGGGTTTGGAAGGTCAATGGAAGAAAGGCTCACAAAGCTGAAAGTGGTCATTAGACAAGAGAAAGTCTTACAACCGAAGCTATGCAAGGAGTAGGGATTTCCACACGACGGATGCACATAGAGCTATATGTGTATGAATGCTCTCCAATGGAACTAGTGGGGGTGCATCCAACTTGCTTGCTCACGAAGACCTAGAGCTCATTTGAGGAGGCTCATCATTGGAATATACAAGCCAAGTTCTATAATGTAAATTTCCTCACATTGTTATGAATGAATCATAATATGAAAACTTTCTCCAAACTGAAGCATTGGTGCTAAACATGAAGCACAAGCGTGGTATAAAGGATTGTGATGCGCCCCCTCTCTATTTATTCTCTCTTTGGCCCTTTTATATATATATCCTCACTGGTAGGGGCAACATCCTATATTACAATGAATCATCACACTTTTAGTACTCATAACTCATAATGGAATATCTCTGATGTATCCAACTCCATGCTCCTGCCAGTGTAGCAGTATGCATAAATAACCATGAAGCTCATCATCAAGTAACATAATGGAGGTGGATGTTGTGCAGCAATATATCTCGGAATGGCTATGGAAATGCCATGATAGGTAGGTACGGTGGTTGTTTTGAGGAAGAATATATGGGCTTATGTGTAGGAGAACAAATTCCTCCCACGGGATTTGGATGCACTGGCGAAGTTTGCACCAACCCTCAATGTGAGAAAGGGCAATGCATAGTACCAAAGAGGCTAGAAAATATGGATGGTGGAAGTGCCAGGAACCGCAACATAGACTCACGAGTTAAAAGGTTGCAGCAAGAAAATCATCTTTACAAGGCACAATGCAAATCACTTCAAGAGGGTCTGTGGCAGTAACAAGTCACTTTTAGCTACCCCGACTGTAGCGCGTAACAAAAGGCCGATCAGAAATGTATCACTCGTAGCAATCATATACCATTGTTTCTATCAGATGGTAATTGTAAGTGTGGCACAGTTTCAAGTTTCTTAGACAAACCATTAAAAGTTTCTACTTACTTGTCCTTCCCGTTTATCCATTAAGAAAATTAATATCTCAAAACAACAACAGTGATTCAAGTGAAGAGGTTAAGTGATCTACAAGACCATGCGAATTTTTCCACTATACCAACTATCACATAAGAATTTCTATTCCTAACCAAGCACATATATGAGACAACAAAAACTCTCTCTAAGCATATAGCAATGAAAACTAGAGAGTACTAACAGCTCTGAATAAGAGATGAATGCAAAACAGGAGCTAAATAAATGTAGCAGCCAGACAAAGATTAAGAATACAAAGTATTCCCATGAAAAAGCGGAGCGTGTCACTCTCCAATAAAAGAATGCTGGGGTCCAACCAAGCTTATTGCAAAAATAAAAATAAACTAAAAGAAAAAATAAAAGACGCTCCAAGTAAAGCACATAAGATGTGACCGAATAAAAATATAGTTTCACTAGAAGTGACCTGATAATTTGTCGATGAAGAAGGGGATGCCTTGGGCATCCCCAAGCTTAGACTCCTGAGTCTTCTTGGAATTTTTTGGGATGTAGCTCCGGGGCATCCCCAATCTTACGCTCTTTTCTCTTCTTGATCACGTCATATCATCCTCTTCTCTTGACCCTTGAAAACTTCCTTCACACCAAACTTCTCACAATCTTCATTAGCAATGTTTGTGCAATCGAAATAATAAATTCACATGGTTCAGTTTCAACACAAGCCTAACACTCATAAACATATTATATACTATCATAACTTCTTTTAAAACTCTTTTTCTCAAAAGAACACCAAAAGAAAGAGATTAAGATGCAAATGCAATTATTGGCAGAAATCTGTCAAAACAGGACAGATGGTAAAGATGATTTTTTTCGAAAATCTTCTGTTGCTCAAATCAAAAAGTGCTAAACTAAGTAAAGTTTCGTATGTAGACCAGGATTATGCACACAAAAACTCAGGTCATTTTGAATTTTCTGTGATTTTATACGAATTTAACAGTGGACAGCAGAAATTTGTTTCCTGCGCAGAAATCCGAAATGTAGTCTCAACTTCCCACTATAGGATTTACTTGGATCAACAAAGACACAAAATAAAAGATACAGAGGGGTTTTTAAGGAAATATAAAACACCCAGGTGCAAAGCACACAGAAAGAAATAACGTAAAACAGGTTGAAAACGGAGAAATAAAACGGGTTATCCCCCGGTAGCGCTTTTCTTTAACGCCTTTCAGCTAGGCATAGAAAGCAACTCAAGTATTTTAAAGTGAGGAAGCATAAACATCATAACTTTATCTAATAATAGAGTCAAAAGGTAGCTTCATTCTCTTTCTAGGAAAGTGTTCCATACCTTTCTTGAGTGGGAATTGATATTTAATACTCCCATCTTTCATATCAATAACAGCACCAACAGTTCTAAGAAAAGGTCTTCCCAAAACAATAGGACAACAAGCATTGAATTCAATGTTCATAACAACAAAATCAACAGGGACAAGGTTATTGTTAACCATAATAAGAACATCATCAATTCTACCAATAGGTTTCTTCTTAGCATTATCAGGAAGATGAACATCCAAATAACAGTGTTCCAACGGTGGTAGATCAAGCATATCATAAAGCTTTTGAGGCATAACAGAGTGTCGCACCCGGACTTCTAGAGGATACTCACAGCCCGCTAAACAGTAGATAAATGGCTTACGGGGCATACCGGCACCCGCATCTCAATATGAGCAGGTCAACACATAAACGTGTGACAACCATTCCCTACTATCCATCGTCTGCGTAAACCATCCCATAGAAATCCGACTACTTCCATTGACGTACTTCATAACATACACACATGGTACGTCAACGGCATTTGAACAAGTGATATCACAACATATCTCTAAGACACAAAAGATTGAAATAAGTTGCAAATAGCTCTCACTAGAGCAGAGATAGCAAATACAATCATCCAGAGGACACATGTCCCAACAATTCATCATTACATCACAGCGGAAGCATCCAAAGTGTCTGAGTACAGACAAGATCCAAATAGGCCTAAGAGGCCGGAAACGAAAAGACGGAGCCCATCCACGATGTCTCGGATCCTGCCCGGGTCCGCTATCTACTCGTCAGCAACCTCGTCATACTCCACGTAGTAGCCACCATGGGGATCCTCGAAAACGTAGTCTGCGGAAACCACAGCCCCAAAGGGGTCAGTACAGATAAGTACTGGCAAGCAAGACTCACAAGATACCAAAGTGTACCCGGCAACACCAAGTACAGATGCTTTGGGTTCAACGGAAGAATAGGAGGTACAAAAGAACGGCAGCAAGCTGCTCTAACCAACTACAGAAACACGCTACAACTTCCGGCTAAAAGAAGGGGATAAGATAGCGTATCGTAACCAACTACCACTATCCTCAAACAAACCCATCCTGGATCTCGCCCCTTATCCGAAGAAGCAATCCGAGGATAACTCACATAGTTGGATTAATGATGGTTCAAGTTATTGTGTCAATAAGCCTATTACTAGGCAACTTATTGTTGATTAGGTGTAAGTTGTCTAATCCTTGTTAGCCAGCCCTATCACCAAGTCATCCATAACCGCGGACAACACGGCTTCTCGAGAAGATTTAACCCTGCAGGGATGCACCAATTTGGCCGTACACGTAAGAATACCCCGCCAGATTGGAAATGCACTTCCACCAAGCGAGGCACTCAACACTACCAACTCTTCTTCGCATCAAGCCCAAAGAACCACGTGCAATTGAGCGCACGGCTAATCAAGCCCCACGAAGAAAAGGGGACCCTCATAGCACTCTAAGAACGTGTCTCCCTAAATGCCGACTACAAAAGCTCCACCCTGGCCTCGGGTTCGCACCTGCATATGCATGCGGCAAATGGAAAACCCGAACTAAATGAGGCGATTTGGACGAGATGCGAATCAAATCAAATTGAGGGGGGCGCCCATACACGCTTCCCACATGCGGTTAGCACGCTCATCATGGATCTAGAGGACAAGAACTTTTCCTGAGTTCGACACTAGCAGGCCTCAAAACCATACCCGGCCTCCTGCTGGTGCCTTATCATCAAATTAGCATTACCTCAAACATTAACAGGTTGTTGTTTAACATCGAGCCCTAGAACATAATAAATAAGATAACAGAAATAACGGACATCAGACTCGAGCATAAACAACCCTAAGCATGCTAGTAGGACACAGGCAACAAGCAACAGGGTTATAGGTGTGGAGGTGAGGCTATATCAGGTTTACAGGATAACATGTGATAGGATCGGAACACAAGCAACGAATCTTAAGGCTAGCAGAATAGACAATGGAAAGTATCTATATTCAGTGTGGAAAGGACACAATGGTTCATGTGAGTGAATACTTGCCTGCAAACTCAGTAGCCTGGTACTGGTCTAACTCCTCAGAAGTAGTGTCGTAAACCTCGTCTGTCTCAGCGTCGTCGTCTATTCGAGAAGAAGCAAACAAACAACGCAGGGAGACAAACAATCAATAACATGGCATAATGCACAATCATGGGATGATGCATGGCAATTTAATTGATGCATCAAAGGTAAGCTAGTTGACATGGTAACATAGTTAAATGGACCCTTATGCAATTTGGATTGCATATTTAAAAGCCCATGAATTAAGGTTGAATTAAATGAGCTACAACTAACCATCATGTGAAAGTTGATTAGGATGATGCATGGATGAGGAAAACAAAAAGAAAACAACAATAGTTTCAATTTGAAATGTGGTTTACCAAATTTGAAATTTTATTTATTAAGTTATGAAATTTTGGATTCTTAAAGGAGTTACACAAGCATTTGTTGTTTTCACCAATTTTAAATGTTCAAAATAGATGACAAAATTCATCTTTGGAAAGAGCACAAAATTTTAGATGGAATACATGTTTCATTTGTTGAAAAAGGAATTAAAATGAATTAATTATGAATTAAACAAGTTCAAACAAGATTTAAATGAATTTAATTCAAGTATGAATTTATTTGAATTTTTATTTGTTCAAAACATTTAATAAAATTCATATTTGGAAAGTTTATACTTTTCTGGTTTGAAAACATATTTTATATGTTCAAAAAGAATTTGATTTGACCAAGTTATGAATTTAGCAATTTTAAATGATTTAAACAAGGTTTAAATTATTTAACCAATTTTTAATTATTCAAAACATGAAACAAAGTTTATATTTGGAAAGGTGGTTCAATTTGGCATGGAAAACATATTTTATATGTGACATTTGAATTAAATTTGAATTAGTTATGAAATTAACCAAATTTGCAATGAGTTGTTTGAATTTGAATTTTGAAAACATTTGAAATGTTCAAAACAGAAAATAAATGATTTAAACAGGTAGAGAATTAAATTTGGTTCAGAATACATATTTTATTTATATTATTTGGATTTGAAATACAAAAGTTATTTGTATTTGAGATTCAGGGACTATTCTGTGATTTTAAAACATTTAGATTTGGTCCAGGGGCATAGGTGCGAAAAATGATTTACAGAGAGGCCCATGGGAACCTTTTTCACGCAGCAGACCCACCCCTGGGTCACTGGCCTGTGGGCCAGCGCCCAGCTGGCGCTGCGTGGCGCGCGTGTGTGTGCCTGCGTGGCCTCCGCGGTCGATGGCAGGTGGGCCCTGCATGCCTGCGTGGCAAAGGTGCAAAAAGGTTTTTATTCTGCGCGCGGGGGGGATCGAACCCGCGACGCAGCGTTGCGCGCCGTTGGATCAAGCCAGTGCGGTGCGGATCGATTGGTGATAGCAGATGCGCGCGCGTGGTTTTGAGGTTGCGCATCGACAGTTAACTGAAACTGTCGAAAAGGTTCAAGCTTTCTGAACCTTGACGGTGATGCGGTGGTCGCCGGCGGTGATCTACGTGCTGCTGCTGCCCGTGGTGCGTGCTAGGGTGATGTCGACGTGCGCGTGGTCGACACGAGGAAGCAGAGAGGGGATAGGAGGGAGCGCTGCTCACCATGGGGAAGGAAGAAGGTGTTCGAGCTCGGGGAAGGTGGACGACGACGGCGACAGAGACCCGGACGGCGGCGATGATCTGATGCCTCCCAAGCACCCTCGATGAAGCGTAGAGGGAGAGGAGTGCTCCACGATCTCGTCCCCATGCTCGCAGAAGCTCGTCGATGATCACAACCCTTACACCCACCCCATCACTCTCCGGCCATGGCAGCTCACCAGAAAAATTCAGAAGATTCAGAAGAGGAATGGAGGAGATCTGAGAAGGAGGAGAGGAACTGGCGGCGGCAGGGAGGAAGAAGAAAGCTAGGGCTAGGGTTTGGGGTGCTCGGGGCTAGAAATAGGGGAGGAAAAGGTGGAGGGAGCAGGTGGAGTTGCTCTGCTGCGTGCGCGCTGGCGTCAGCTGACGCCAGCCGTACGGAGAAAGAAGAAAGGGGCCTGCGGGCCGTGCTGCGCGCGCGCGCTGGGGTTAGGTGGGCTGGGCTGGCCCAGTCTGCCTTCCCCAGCCGCTTTCCTTTTTATTTTTTTTGTTTCTCTCTTTTTTTTTGCTGAAAAGAAAAAGGAAAGAAAAAGGAAGGGTTTTTGGGGTTTTAAAATTTGGTGTTAATTTTTATAATTTGTTATTTACAAAACCCCAACCGTGCCATTGTTGGTTTTTCAAAATTTTAAACTTGGTTGCTGTTTGAAATTTCAATTGAATTTTGAGTGAATTTGATATTAAATGAATTATTGAAACTTAAGCAATTTAAAGGTTTTTAATTTCAAGCTTATTGGAAACAAATGATTGGTTTGTTTTGTAATTTTCATTTGTAACATTGTAACAGAACAAGTATGAACAAGAATTTTGAAAATTGGTTTGAAATTCATATTGAAAAACAAGGGAAAACAAATGAAAACAAAGGAAAACAAATGCAAAACTTATGATGACATGATGCAAAACATAATTTAACAAAAAGCAAACATTCTAAAGGTTGTTTTTCATACTTGGGATGTTACACAGAGATACTAGCACCAAGATCACACAAAGCATTGAAATCAAAATCATTTACTTTTATCTTAATGATGACCTCCCAACCATCATCTAATTTCCTAGGGATAGATGTTTCAAGTTTCAGCTTTTCTTCTCTAATTTTCATGAGAGCATTGGTAATATGTTTAGTAAAGGCCATATTCATGGCACTAGCATTGGGACTTATAGCAAGCTTTTGTACGAACATAATAACTTCAGAAATATTGCAATCATCAAAATCAAAATTATTATCATCAAAAGTAATGGGACCATTATCTCCCACATCTCTAAAAATTTCAGCACTTTTATCAAAAGCAATTTCGGCAATTTGAGGCAATTTAGCATGTTTCACCGAAGGGGTGGAGACTTTGTTAACATCAACTACTTTACCATTGATAGTAGGAGGTTTACTAGCACTTGAAGCTTAAGTTTTACTAGTGGTGGTGTCGAATCTCTGACTCTACAAATCCCTTAGGTGACCCTATCGGGTTTCGACTAGGAGAATTCATGAGCGCTGGTGGAATCGTCGGCTAGACAGGGGGCGAGATTTACCCAGGTTCGGGGCCCTCGTAGAGGTAAAACCCTTACTCCTGCCTCTTGTCGATCTGTATTGATGGAAAGATCGGTTACAATGGTGGTGCTCGAATCGAGAGTAAGGTCTCGAGTTCAAGGTTTCGATGGTGATGTGTTGCTTGGTCCTCTCCCGGGGGGCTCTCCTGGCCTTATATAGATGGCCAGGTCTCGAATCCTACCCGGAGAGGACTCGAACTCTAACTAGGTCGGTTACATGTTTCCTATCTTAACCCGCAAGTTAGTGCGGGTGGGCTTCACGTGGGCCTTCTGGAGTATTCCAAGGGCTCCTCTTCTTGGGCCTTTAGTCTTGGGCCTGAGAGGGGGTGTCCTTATTCGCAAGGTCCAGGATCCATATCTTCGTCAGTAGCCCCCGAGCGTTTGCTCGAGTGGGATTTTTCCAGTCGAGTAGACGGTCAAACCTTTCTTGGTCTTCCTTTCTTGTGGATAACCAGCTTGGTTGTTTCCTGTTTAAAGGGTGTGTTCCCTGTGCAACGAGTCTTCATGCTCGAGTGTCGAGTGGCATAGGTGCCTGTTTTTGCGGCTTTTATCGCAGAAGGATGTGGCACAGTAGCTTGGCTCTCCCGAGAGATCAGGGCCAATTAATTGCGACTAGGGCAAAAACATTCCTGGCCTACACAGATTCGAGACCTCCGACTCGAACCCGATAAGGTGATTGTTGCGACCGAGCCGTTGTGGACTTATCGAGTCGAACTTAACCTATGGGGGTACCCGGCGCGTCCGCTAGGATTTTTCTTCGTGTTGTTGACACGGAATTATACCGGAGGACGCAGCTTTCGAGTGCGATTCCAGGCCCTTAAGAGAGATCTTTTTGGGTCTTACCTTCATATTCGAAGAATATGGCATCCGGATGTGCCTAGTCGGCTGAACAACCCAGGTTTTTTTGATGTAAAAATATCATGTGTGAAAGGAGGTAGGTTCTTCCCGAGTGATTGTTTGAGTTTCAATCGAAAGAATTTTCGTACTGAGGAAAGTCATGCCCATATGAAAGAGTTTTCATGTTTGGACTGTTATGCCCGTACGAAAGAGTTTTCGTGTATAGGGTAGTTATCTCTTGTTTTAAAGAGGTCTTGCTCCATGATTTGTTTGCAAAAGAATTGCCTTTAATCGAAGGAGTTTCATACGAAGTTGTTTTCATGTTTGAATTTTCCATTCGAAGGTTCTTGAGTTTGATGATGCGTGCCATGACGTCATGGCACACTTATCTCCTGCCGATGGGACGTGACGGAGTGGTGGCAGATGGGCTGGCCCACCTAGTCAGCTTTTTGACCGGGAAACGAGACGTCGCTCCCGGTTTTTACGCGAACGGTGCAGTAAATGCGCACGATCTTCTGTTAAGATCGTGGCACGGAACAGCGTTCACCGTCTCTTCGTTTCATCTTCACACGTGGTGGCTGCGATAAGCGCCACGTAGCGCATCGAATGGCTGGGACTGATTCGCTCCGTGTATAAGTACGGGACTTAGCGCTGCGGTAAAACCTTCCCAGCCTTCGTCTTCAATCCATCTCCTTCCTCGCGCCCATCTTCTTCCTCGTGCTCAAGCTCGCGCTGTCAACCATGGCTGGAGGCAAAAGACGTGGCGCTGCCACTTCCGCATCCGGAGAAGTTTCCGCGCAACCTGCGCCCCGAGCTGGCGACTGGCGTTCGCCCAACACCACCGCGAAGAGCATCAAAGAGATGCAGCGGGAGGGGCTGCTGCCGGCGGAAGCTGAGAAGCGGGTGCGCCTCGGGAAGAAAGAAGAGGTACCAAACCCGCAGTCGAACGAGCGCGTGGTCTTTGCGGACCACGTGTCTCGGGGTCTCTCCTTCCCTCTCCATCCTTTCCTAGTCGGGTTGCTGTATGTCTATGGCATACAGCTTCACGATCTTCCACCGAACGCGGTGCAGCACATATCGTGCTTCATCGTGTTCTGCGAATGCTTCCTTGGCATTCGCCCACATTGGGCGCTCTGGAAGGCCCTCTTCAAAGTTCGGATCTTCCGCGAGAAATCGCGGGTAGACTCCGAGCCTGGCGAGCCGCTACGCACAGGTGGCTTCGGGATCCAAGCGCGACTGGAGAGCAGCTACTTTAGTATGCACTTCATCGACTCCGCCCAAGGCTGGCAGAAAAAGTGGTTTTACGTCATCGACAACAGCTCGGGTGGGATCGTAGAATTCCACCGTTCGCTGTTTTGAAGAGGCGGAAGTCCTGGGCGCACAAGCTGTCAGCCGAAGAAACTCAGGTCGTTACGCCCCTACTCGCAAGGGTGTCCGCTCTCCGGGATCAAACTGCTGGAGTTGTGCTCAACGGGCTGCACCTGGCGAGTATTTTTCTGAAGCGCAGGATCCAACCTCTGCAGCAAAGGCCTTCCACCATGTGGGAATACCAAGGCTCTGAGGATCCTAGCCGAGTGAGCCGCGAGGAGCTTTCGAACGTTGAGTTCGAGAAGAAAATCGCGGCTATCACTAGCTTGAAGGTGGGAGAGAAGTTCCCCGACTGCACAGTCGAAGCCTTCGACGCTTCGAAACCTCCACCAGCCGCGGTTAGTTTACCCTTCTTGTCTTCTATTATTTTCTTCCTTGCTCTGAGCTTTAGTCGATTGAATTTTTTCTTGCCTTCTTCTGCCTTCTTTGTAGAGTCTAGCAGTGGCGAACTGCTACCCGCCAGTTGCGGGAGAGGACGCCTCGGAGTTATTGGCGAGTCACCTGGACGGCTTAGCCGATACCAGTGTCGCCGATGCTTCTTCAAGCTCCGAGGACGATTCTTCGGATGGTGCAGAGGGCTCGAATGGCGGCCTCCATCATCACAAGCGTCGTCGGGTGGATGATAACGAGGCTACTTCCAAGGATAACTCCTTGGAAGAATCGCCTGGGAAGGCTCCTATCTCCGCGACTCCACTTCGCTCACTCGCCCCTTCCCCTTCATTCCCAGTAATCGCGCCCGCTTGGAACGCGGATTTGCTGGATGAAGATGAAGACGATGAGTAAGTTCTTCTCCTCGTTCTTAGTCGAACATTTTTCTTTGCACCTATGTTGATGTTTATTTGTTGCAGTCTGCAAACCATCAGTCCTCGCAGGTACGCTTCTTCCGTTCCTCCCGAAAAGAGGAATAGAGCAGGAGCTGCGGGTGAGACTCCCACTGCCGGCACCATCCAGAATTCTCCCAGCGCAGCCCCCCATGCGGCAACTGTGGAACGTGAAGCTCCTAGTTTTGCCGCCAGGACTTCAGCTTCGAAAGAGGTGACGGACAGCTCCGCAGATCCCCTCTCCCGCGCCACGGGCCAGGTAAACTTTGCCATTTGTCATGATATTTTTATCGGGTGCACGACAGTGCTCCCGATGGGAGTAGCCCCCGAGGCTGTAGTCGATCGCGTGCGGTCGGCTACAGGCTCAAAGTCTCGTCTTTTTCTTCTTCTTGATTTTATCGGGTGCACGGCAGTGCTCCCGATGGGAGTAGCCCCCGAGGCTGTAGTCGATTGAATTCAATCGGGTACAGGCTCCAGTTTATATCTTCTAATTCTTCTCTCTGTACTTTGTAGTCGCTTGTTGACTCTCTTGCGGCGATTGGCCGCCGAGTAGTTCTTGCCGAGTCGGAATGTGAGTCGCTTCGATCAGACCGCAGTCGACTCTGCACCGAGAACGAGCTTCTTAAGAGTAAGTCTTATCATCTTCTCTTGTTCCTATTCTTTCTTCAATTCTTGATTTCTGACAAGTGTCACTATGCAGCTCGACTCGAATTTTCGGAATCCGAGAAGGGCAGTCTCTCTGAGCGGGTAACCGCTCGGGAGACTGATCTAGCGGCTATCCGACAAGAACTGGAGGCCTCCCGCATGCGATCGGAGGATCTTGAAAGGCAACTCGCAGATGCGCGGAAAGCTTTAAAGGATCAAGAGGATGCTGGCAATAAGGCCGATGCTGACCTTGTCACGTTCCTCCGTCCCCTTGCTGAGCGTCTCGCGGGTAAGTGACTTAGGCTCTCGCGATTTCATCTTTTATCCTGCTGAAGTTGCCAAGTCTTGACATTCTTTTCTTTTGCAGGTCTTCTGGATGTTCCTCTGGAGATCCCTGGGATCCAGCGGGTAGACGTGCTAACCGACACTCTTGCTCAACTCAAGAGGCACGCCGAAGGAGTTTGCTCCTTGATTGGCGATGCCACTCACGTGTTGACGCAACTGCACGGTCGCTTTCTCGCCAACGCTGCACCTCCATCCGTGCTAGACGACTTGCTGAAGATCTTTTCGAAGAGCAATCTCTTGGATGCCTACGCGGTCGCCCAGTCGGAGTCTGGCGCAAAGACTGCGATCCATTTCGCGCTGGCGCATGGAGTCAACGGTTTGGAGGAAGCCTACTCGGCTCTTCCAGTCGACCCCTCCACGGGCAAAAAGGTACGGCTCTCTCGTTTTGGCGAGCAAGCCGCCATCCTTGCTCGGAAGCTGTCTGAGCTGTTTACTTGACTCAAAGGAGGGGCGACTGCCGCTAGCGGGAGCACCACTGTAGCTTCGTAGTCTTGTTTTTCTTTTCCCTCTTGAATGTAATGAACCTTGGGATGTATTCCCGTATTTTCATTGTCTTTAATCGAAATGTTCGTCTTGAAATTACCTCTTGTAGTTTGTGTATCCTCTCCCGATGGGAGTAGCCCCCGAGCACTCGTCAAATGTGCGACTAGAGATACTTCGAATAGGGCGTCTTACTTCTTTCCTTGTACTCATCCAGGCTACTGGGTTTGTCGCAGAACCCTCAGGTGGACTTGCTGCCCGAGCTGATCCACTTGTTGCCGCTGTTGGGACTTTGGCGGGTCTCCGTGATCGTGTAGCCGATGGCGAGCGCAAGCTGAAAGTGTTGCGTGGGGTAGCCTATGTGGCGTAGTCCAAGCAAAAACTGGCGACTGAACGCGAACAGTTTGTGATGGACGAGCTGGCTTCCCTTGCTAGGGAACTGTTGTGTAAGTAATACAGCCCCCAGGTCTTCTTTGTCTTGTTTCCTTATCTGATCACGCGTTTTTTCTTTCTTCAGTTGTTAAACCGGATGATAGGGAAGAAAAACAGTGGGTAGAAAACCACATTCTTCAAGAAGCTGGCAGCTCAAGGCCTCATGCGAATAATTTTTGGTCTGATCGCAGCCGAGGTTTTGTGTTAGCTACTTTGAAGTTCTGTGTCTCCCAGGTAAAAGTTCTCGTGAGTTCTTTTCACGAGGTCTTGATCGCGATAAACGCTGCATTCTACCCACTTGAAAGGGGTCCTGAAGACTGGAGGTATCTCCTTGGGCTCTTCGGGCAAGAGGGAGAAATTCGCGAGTGCGTGCGCAACAAGATGACTTGCGGCGCGGTGGTGGCTCTCTCCTTTGTCCGAATATGGCATCCTGAAGTAAATTTTAACTCCGTAGCTAGGCTCCCAGATGGCCAATCGATGATATTTCTCCGCATTACGATGATGTTCGTCCTGCAGCGGAGAAAATCATTGGACTGACCTCTGAGGAAGTAGATAGAGTGTTGGCGACTGAGAATGCTTATCGCCATGACTGATTGTTGAGTGTGTACATTCTGTGATGCTGTATATCTTGTAAAAACTGTTTATAAGGTGTGTAACCTTGTGTGTATAAATTTTCTTGTGATGCTTAGTTGTAGGCGTAGCCCCTGTGTGTTTATGGGGTGTGTACCTGTAACTATTTCGCATATAAGAAGAGATAATCTTCGAGCAAATATGGTTGAGAAACCATGTATTTTATTGCTATGACTGAGAAGTCATGTATTCGGGCTACAAGAGTGGCTAGTACAGCCTTATTTGTTGTGATAATAAGTAAACCTAGGGATAAAATTTGCGGAGGTGTGCGATATTCCAAGGATTGGAATAGATTCCTCCAGTCGATGGATTCTTCAGCCTGTAGGCTCCGCCTGGGATGACTTCGTGTACGATGAAGGGTCCTTCCCAGGGTGGCTCGAGCTTGTGTCCTTCCTTCTGCTTGAGCCGCAGCACTAGATCTCCAACCGCAAATGCTCTGTGGCGTATGCGGCGACTGTGATAGTTTCGCAGTGATTGCTGATATACTGCGGATCTTGCGAGCGCGATGTCACGCATCTCGTCGAGTGCATCCATATCTTCCGCGAGTGCCTTGTTGGAGGTTTCTTCGCTGTAAGCCACAACTCGTGGGGCGCTGAATCTAACATCCTCGGGTAGGACTGCTTCTGCCCCGTATACCATGAAAAATGGTGTGTATTTTGTGGATCGGTTTGGAGTTGTGCGGAGGCTCCATAGTACGGAGGGTAGCTCTTCTGCCCAATGTCCTGCGGCGGGGTGTAGACGATCGAGTAGGCGTTTCTTGATGCCAGCCGAAACTAAGCCGTTGGATCTTTCGACTTGACCGTTCGTTTGCGGGTGGGAAACTGAAGCAAACTTGAAGTTGATGCCCTTTTTCTCGAAGAACTGTTGCGTTTCCTTTGCTGTGAAATTTGTACCATTGTCTGTAATGATGTCGTGTGGCACACCAAATCTGCATACAATGGAGTCGAGGAACTTGACGGCGCATTGGGCGCTAGCCGAAGTTACTGGCATGGCCTCGATCCATTTGGTGAACTTGTCGACTGCGACCAGCAAGTGTGTATATCCGCCAGGCGTGGACTTGCGTAGTGGTCCAACCATGTCCAGCCCCCATTGTGCGAAGGGCCAGGCAATGGGTATCATGTGCAATTCCGTAGCAGGTGCATGTGGTCTTGGTGCGAATCGCTGGCAAGCATCGCATCGCTCGACCAGGTCCTTTGCATCGGTAGCTGCTGTTAGCCAGTAGAATCCTGCTCGGAAGGCCTTTCCCATGATTGTTTTCCAGCTAGCATGATGTCCGTAGTCTCCTTGGTGGATGTCCTAGAGTAATTCTTTGCCATCTTCCGGTGCGATGCAGCGCTTTAGTATGCCCGAGATGCTTTGCTTGTATAATTCTCCATTGACTACCCGAAAGGATTTGCTGCGTCTCATTATTTGTCGAGCCTCGCGTGGATCGGCCGGGAGCTGTCTGTTGATCAGGTAGTCGAGATATTTCTGCGTCCAGACTGGCTCGACCAGGAAAACCTGTCGTGATATGTTATGGGTAAGCTCGATAATGGCGACTTGCGGGCTGACCTCTGTTTCTGGCACTGCGGGTGTTCCTGCAGCTTTCTTGACTTTGACTGATCGCTTGATCATCCGCTCGAAATATATTCCTGGCGGTATGGGTGTATTTGTGGAACCCATGTTTGCCAGCCTATCTGCTTCTTCCTTGCTTGATCTTGCAATGTGCTTCAGCTCGCACCCTTTGAAACTTCCTTCAAGTAGATTGTACATGTCACGATATGTGACCATGTTTTCAGCAATTGCGTCACATTCTTTCATTGTCTGCTGCACAATGAGATTAGAGTCGCCGTAAATCATTAATCGAGTAGCTCCACAGGCGACTGCCATCTTCATCCCATGCAACAGGGCTTCATATTCTGCGTCATTGTTCGATGCTGGATCATCTGGTGGAAAGTCCAATCGTAGGACGTATTGCAGCTTGTCTCCCTGAGGCGATATGAGGACAATTCCAGCTCCTGCTCCTTCGTTTCTTTTGGACCCGTCAAAGTACATTATCCAATTGCTCGTGTACTCAGGTGGTCCGGGCGTTTGTAGTTCTGTCCATTCGCTTAGGAATTCCACGAGTACCTGAGATTTGACTGTGTTGCGCCCTGCATAAGTGAAGTCCCAGGCGCCCAACTCGATGCTCCATTTGGCTATTCTTCCGGATGCCATGGGGTTGTTCATGATTGTCCCGAGTGACGCATCATTAACCATTGTGATGGTGTGTTCCTGGAAGTAGTGCTTGAGCTTTCGGGCTGTAAGAACAACTCCGTATGCGAGCTTCTGGTAATGAGGATATCGTTGTTTGCATGGCGAGAGCACTTCGCTAATGTAATAGATTGGTCGCTGAACTCCGTACGCTTTGCCCTCCTCAGGTCGTTCGACTACGATTGTTGTGCTCATGACCTGGTTTGTGGCGGCTAAGTATAAGTAGAGTGACTCCCTTTCTTGCGGTGTTGCAAGGACTCGCCTACTTTGCAACGATCGCTTTAAGTCCGCGAATGCTTGCTTAGCTTCCGGTGTCCACTCGAATTTGTCCGTCTTCTTCAGTAGCTTGTAGAAGGGTAACGCTTGCTCTCCCAATCGTGCGATGAACCTGCTCAGGGCGGCCAGTCGCCCTGCAAGCTGTTGGACTCCGCGTAGATTAGTTGGCTCCTTCATTGTCAAGATTGCTTGTATCTTCTCTGGGTTGGTTTCGATGCCTCTGGCGGATACCAGGTACCCGAGAAGTTTCCCTGCTGGAACGCCGAAGATGCATTTTGTCGGATTGAGCTTGATCCTGTATGCGTTGAGGGCGTTGAATGTTTCTCTAATATCCTCGAGGAGTGTGCTCTCAACTCGAGTCTTGATGACTATGTGGTCAACGTATACTTGTACGTTCTTGCCAATGAGCTTGGCGAGGCATTTTTGCATGCAGCGCTGGTATGTTGCGCCTGCGTTCTTGAGCCCGAAGGGCATTGTCGTGTAGCAGTAGACACCGTGAGGTGTGATGAATGCTGTCTTTTCTTCGTCTTCCCTTTTCATCCGGATCTGATTATATCCCGAATAGGCGTCCAGGAAAGAGAGGCGTTGGCAGCCTGCCGTAGAGTCCACGATCTGGTCGATTCGCGGGAGGGGAAAGTTGTCCTTGGGGCAGTGCTTGTTTAATGACGTGTAGTCGATGCATACCCGAAGGATGTCCGTGTTCTTTTTGGGGACCAGCACCAGGTTTGCTAACCAAGTGGATATCTTGATCTCCCTGATGAATTTTGCTGCTAGCAATCTGTTTACTTCTTCTCCAAGTGCCTTCTGCTTGGGTTCTGAAAATCGTCGAGTAGTTTATTTGATGGGTTTGGCATCTGGAAAGACTTCGAGTGAGTGCTCGGCAAACTCCCTGGGTATTCCTGGCATATCTGATGGCTGCCAGGCAAAAATTTCCCAGTACTCACGGAGGAGTTCGACGAGCGCGCTTTCCTATGCTTGCGGAAGGGTGGTGGAAACCAGCGCCGTCTTCGCAGAATCTGTCGGGTGCACTTGATGCTTTCGAGTGTCACTGTTAGCGCTGAACTCCAGTTCAGGCGCGTTTTTCTTCGTGAGGGGCATCACGGAGTGATCCGTGGTTTTTGCCAGCTCTTGAAGTTCTTCTTGCATCCCGAAAGATTTTGCGATCTCATTGAATTCAATGTCGCATTTGTTGGATTTCTGAAACTCTCCGTCGATGGTGATTACGCCATGTTCTTGTAACATCCCAAGTATGAAAACAACCCCTAGAATGTTTGCTTTCTGTTATTTTATGTTTTGCATCATGGCATCTTAATCATTGCATTTGTTTTCCATTTGTTTTCATCTGTTTTCCTTTGTTTTCCCATTTGAAATTCAAACAATATTCAAATGTTTTGTTTCATACTTGTTCTGTTACAATTTCCAAATAGATATATTCAAATAAAAACAGCCATTTGTTTCCATCAAAATAGAAAGCTCAAACTATTAACTTGTTCTTTTTAATAATTCACTTAATTCAAATTTCATTCAAATTCAATTAAAATTCCAAACAGCAACCATTTTTGAAGTTTATGAAAATTACAAAAACAAATCAATCATTTGTTACCATTACACTTGAAACTAAAAACTTTTAAATTGTTCTTTTCATTTAATCAATTAATAACAAAAACTACTCAAATTCAAATAATTTTCAAACAGCACCATAATTCAAAAAAATTTGGAAAACCAAAGTTGGAAATTTGTTGCTGTTGTAATAACTAACCTATACAAAATTATTCCCTAATTTTTCTAACCCAAAAACTAACCTTTTCTTTCCTTTTCAAATCTGCAAAAAAAAAAACAATAGAACAGAAAAAAATAAAAAGCAAATCGCAGAGGGGAGAGGCAGCAGGCCAGGCCCAGCCCACCTAGCCCAAGGCCTGCTACCCCCTTACCTTTCTCCTACCTTCGTACGGCAGCCATCTGCGCCTGTCCACGTCGACGTGCAGAGCAGCAGACGGCTGCGCTCGCTCCTCCGCCTCCATATAACCCTAGCCCCTAGGGCTCCCCTCTGCCCTAGCTCCTCCCTCTCTCTCTCTCCCTCGCCGCCGCCATGTTTTCCTTCCTCTCTCTCTCTCTCCCTGCTTTCTTCTCCGTCTCTGAAACCACCGCGCCCCCGCTCTGAACTTCCGGCGATCGCCGTCGCCCTAGTCTTCCTCGCAGCAGAACGAGCGCGGGAATCGAATCTCCTCGACTTCCTCTACCCCCTCGACACCACAGCGAGCACGGGGAGCCACTGCATCGCCGCCGCCGTCTCCGACCCCGTCGCCGTCGTCCATCTTCACCGAGCCCGAGCGCCACCGTCTCCCTCCGTTTCCCCTTGGTGAGCGCCACCGTTTCCTTCCCCTCCACCTTCCTCTCTGCAAGCACCAGCACGCCCTAGCACACGCACACGGCCACCGCACGCATCCACGAGCAGCGCAGCGGCCGCCGCCGGCGACTGCCTCTGTCAGTTTCAGAAACTGAAACTCGTTCAGTTTCAGTTAACGCGGATCTGAACCATATCCTCCCCACGCACCCTTACCTGACAAGATCCCGCAGCCAGCGCAGTGGCAGCAGCACTGCTCGCGCGAGCCCGCGGCCAGAGTTCGAGTCCCCGCGGGCGGATTAATCCCCCACATTTTTGCTTTGCCACGCGGGCGTACAGGGGCCACCTGCCATAGGCAGTGGTTGCCACGCGTGCTGCCACGCGGGCCACTGTGGCCCAGGGCCCCCTCGTCAGTGGCCCAGGCTAGGCCACTGCGAGGTGTAAAATAATTCTGGCCCTTTTCTTTTTAATTCCAGTCCTTTTATTTTACAGATTAGTCCCTGTATTCAAAATACAAATAACTTCTGAAATTCAAATCCAAATAATACAAATAAAATATGTAATCTGAACCAAATTTAATTCTCTACCTTTTTAAATCATTTGTTTTCTGTTTTGAACATTTCAAATTGTTTCAAAATTCAAATTCAAACCACTCATTACAAATTTGATTAAATTCATAACTTGGGCATAAAAATTCCAAACTCAACAAATAAAATATGTTTTCCATCCCATTTTTCATGTACTTTGCAAATATAAACTTTATGTACTGTTTTGAATAATTAAAAATGGTTAAATAATTTAAACCTTGTTTAAATCATTTTAAAATTGCTAAATTCATAACTTGGTCAAATTAAATTCTTTTTGAACATATAAAATATGTTTTCAAACCAGAAAAGTATAAACTTTTCAAATATGAATTTTATTTAATGTTTTGAACAAATAAAAATTCAAATAAATTCATACTTGAATTAAATTCATTTAAATCTTGTTTAAACTTGTTTAATTCATAAGTAATTTATTCTAATTCCTTTTTCAACAAGTGAAACATGTATTCCACCTAAAATTTTGTGTTCTTTGCATTTATGAACTTTGTTATCTATTTTGAACAATTAAAATTGGTGAAAACAACAAATGCTTGTGTAACACCTTTAAGAAAACAAAATTTCATAACTTAATAAATAAAATTCCAAACTTGGTAAACTTTATTTCAAATTGGATCTATTGTTGTTTTCTTTCTGTTTTCCTCATCCATGCATCATGCTAATCCACTTTCACCTGTTGATTAGTTGTAGAACAATTATTTCAACCTTAACTCATGGGCTTTCCATATGCAATCCAAATTGCATATGGGTCCATTTAATATTGTTACCATGTTAACTAGCTTACCTTTGATGCATCAATTAATTTGCCATGCATCATCCCATGATTGTGCATTATGCCATGTTATTGATTGTTTGTCTCTCTGCGTTGTTTGTTTGCTTCTTCTCGAATAGACGACGACGTTGAGACAGACGAGGTTTACGACGCTACTTCTGAGGAGTTAGCTCAGTACCAGGCTACTGAGTTTGCAGGCAAGTATTCACTCACATGAACCATGGTGTCCTTTCCACACTGGATACCGATACTTTCCGTTGTCTATTCTGCTAGCCTTATGAATCGTTGCTTGTGTTCGATCCCATCACATGTTATCCTGTAACCCTGATATAGCCTCACCTCCACACCTATACCCCATTGCTTGTTGCCTGAGTCTTACTAGCATGCTTAGGGTTGTTTATGCTCGAGTCTGCTGTCCGTTATTATTGTTACCTTATTCATTATGTTCTGGGGCTCGATGTTGAACAACAATCATGTTAATGTTATGGGTAATAATAATTTGATGATAAGGCACCGACAGGAGGCCCGGCGTGGTTTTGAGGCCTGCTAGTGTCGACCCTAATTAGGAAAAGGGTCTTGTCTACTGATCCATGATGAGCGCACTATCCGCATGTGGGAAGCGTGTATGGGCGCCCCCCTCGATTTGATTCGATTCGCATCTCGTCCAAATCGCCACACTTAGTTCGGGCTTTCCATTTGATGCACGCATATGCATGTACGAACCCGAGGCCAGGGTGGAACTTTTGTAGTCGACATTTAGGGCGGCGTGGTCTTCCAGTGCTATGAGGGTCCCCCTTTTCTTCGTGGGGGCTCGATTAGCCGCGCACGCACAGCACGTGGTTCTTTGGGCTTGATGCGAAGAAGAGTTGAGTTGTGTTGAGTGCCTCGCTTGGTGGAAGTGCATTTCCATCCTGGCGGGGTATTCTTACGTGTACGGCCAAATTGGTGCACCCCTGCAGGGTTAAATCTTCTCGAGAAGCCGTGTTTTCCGCGGTTATGGTTGACTTGGTGAAAGTACTGGCTAACAAGTACTCAGAACAACTTGCACCTAACTAATGATAACTTGACTAGTAATAGGCTTATTGACACAATAAATTGAACCATCATTAATCCAACTGTGTGAGTTATCCTCGGATTGCTTCTTTGGATAAGGGGCGAGATCCAGGATGGGTTTGTTTGAGGTTAGTAGCAGTTGGTTACGATACGCTATCTTATCTCCTTTCTGTTAGCTGGAAGTTATAGCATGTTTCTGTAGTTGGTTAGAGCAGCCTGCTGCCGCACTTTTGTATCACCTATTCTTCCGTTGAACCCAAAGCATCTGTACTTGGTGTTGCCGGGTACACTATGGTATCTTGTGAGTCTTGCTTGCCAGTACGTTTATGTACTGACCCCTTTGGGGCTGTGGTTTCCGCAGACTACGTTTCCGAGGATCCCCATGGAGGCTACTACGTGGAGTATGACGAGGCTGCTGACGAGTAGATAGCGGACCCGGGCAGGATCCGAGACCTCGTGGATGGGCTCCGTCTTTTCGTTTCCGGCCTCTTAGGCCTATTTGGATCTTGTCTGTACTCAGACACTTTGGATGCTTCCGCTGTGATGTAATGATGAATTGTTGGGACATGTGTCCTCTGGATGATTGTATTTGCTATCTCTGCTCTAGTGAGAGCTATTTGCAACTTATTTCAATCTTTTGTGTCTTAGAGATATGTTGTGATATCAGTTGTTCTAATGCCGTTGACGTACCATGTGTGTATGTTGTGAAGTACGTCAACGGAAGTGTCCTGATTTCTATGGGATGGTTTACGCAGACGATGGATAGTAGAGAATGGTTGTCACACGTTTACGTGTTGGCCTGCTCATATTGAGATGCGGGTGCCGGTATGCCCCGTAAGCCATTTGTTCTACTGTTTAGCGGACTGTGAGTATCCTCTAGAAGTCCGGGTGCGACAAATGGTATCAGAGCCTGTCTGCCTGTAGGATCCCTTTTACTGGTCGCAGTTGAGTCTAGAAACTATTTTGTAGCTATATAGGAAAAATGAAACGTGAGAGTAGGAATTCTGTTCTTTTATTTCTTTCCCCACCCACCCTCCCTTTTCTGGTAAGGAAGTGCAACGTTGTTTTCTCTTCTCATCTAAACTTTCAAGTTAGGATTTCACGTATCCTGGTTTCTCTAGGATAGTTATATCTACTAGACCATAGGAATGGAGGTGGTTGTGACATGATTTATCATGTTGCCTACTCACGATTGAGAACGGAGGCGTGTAAGCCCCGGAAGCAGATCCTCTATTCCTTAAGCAGTAGATATTTATCCTTTAGAAGCCCGGATGGGTTTTTTCCGTAGTACCTCAGGAGTGTTTTGGTCTCGTGTTTCCCGATGTTGCTTCAATATCATGTTCTTCTCAACATCCTTTTCGTCCGTTGACACCTTGTTGTTGCTTTCCACTTCAGTTCTTCTACCGGCGTCTAATCAAACTTCCCCATCATCTGCAGATGGATCTCAGGTTCTACCCGCAGGTGGTTCGTATGACTCGTTGCGAGAGCACTGCCGGTTATCCGGAGATGCTGAGAGACATGGTCACTTTTCTGGGGTTCCGTTGGGCACCAAAGTACCAGGTCTACGAGCAGCAGCGAGAGTTTGACCAGACCTACTACCAGGCTATCGTCTACATTCTGTCAGATGATGGCATGAGCGTAGTCCACCGCTACGAGGCAGTAGGTTCCACAGTGGATATGGCTGTGCAGCAGGCAGCTTATGGGAGTCTCACCGTCCTTCGTGCTGACTACTGGGGATTTGACGATTCTATCTATCGCCACATCCCCCGTGGTTACATCACTTCGGAGGGATCTCACTTCACTCTCTACGACAACTTGGATGTCTACGAGCATGATAACTCCAGGCTGCACACCACCGCTCAGTTTGTGAGGCACAGTGACGCAGTTGCCAGCACACTAGCTCAGGAGTTGGCTTCAGTCAGAGAGCAGCTCTACCTTGCTTTGACTCGTTTGGCGACTTACACCACAGACTTTGTTGGAGACGAGCGCTTTGCACGTTTCGATCAGCCAGTTGGTCGTCGTCTGCCAGATGCTGGAGGTTACGAGCCGATCAGAGGTCCACTACTTAACCTCGGTGCTGGTTACACTGGGTTTCCACGCTTTGGAGCACAGGGAGTCGACGCTGTGTACTTCACCACACCTAGAGTCGCTCTCAGACCACGTCAGGTCTACGTGGATCGTCGTTCTACCTACTTTCGTGGGCGTGCTCCTCACCGTACCTCTCGCCGTACTCCTAGTCGCCGTCCTGCGTGATGAGCATGGGAGTACCGATGTATCCATTCTTAGCTATGTTTAGTTATCCTTTGGCATTCGAACCATTTGTGATGTGTTGGATATTCTGATGTATTTGAACATGTGATGATGTACCTGTTGGTTATCTATTCATGCGTCGGAATAATATCTCTTGCGGTTTCCAAGTCTATCCTTTTCTATTGTTGTGCTAAAATGCATTTCCATTCAGGATGCCGCCAACAAGGAACAACCCGCCTGAGCCACCGCCAATCACGGAGCTGTTGACATAGATGACCCAAGTCATGGCGCAGATGGCCCAGTTTCAGACTAACCAGCACAACAACCAGAATGCTCCACGAGTCAGCATCAAGGAGTTTCTCAGTCTGGGCCCAAGAGCTTTCGTGGCCACACGCGAGCCTCTGGATGCTGATGACTGGATCCGTGAGATAGCTAAGGCTATGGAGATTGCTCACGTTGCTGAGGAAGACAAGGTCAAGTATGCCTCCTATCTGCTGAAGGGTCGGGAAGCTACTTGGTGGGAAAACTACCAGGCCATGAGAGCTGGCTTTCCAATCAACTGGAATTGTTTCAAGGAAGCTTTCCTGAAGCACCACATTCCAGATTGTCTCATGGAGAGGATGCGTGAAGAGTTTTGCTCACTCAAGCAGGGCAAGTTGGACGTCATTGGCTATCAGAGTGAGTTCAATCACCTCGCTCGTTACGCTGGTGATGAGGTGTCCACTGAGGCTAAGAAGATGGCAAGGTTCCGCAGAGGTTTTAACCCGGAACTCAAGTACGCCCTCACCAATATCAAGGCCAACAACTTCGAGGAGCTCGTTAACACCGCGCTCAATGAAGAAAATGGGCGCAAGGCGTTCGAGGAGTCTCGCAAGCACTCGCGTGAGGGTGGTTCCTCCTCCAACATGACCACCCCTCCGCAGAAGCGCCGCATCTGGGTGCCAAATGGTGCTGTCACTCGGGCTCCATATGCCCAAACTTCTCCAGGCTTCGCTCCCCGCCCACCCAACCCTGCTCAGATGCATGATCAGAGGGCTTCGATGGGGCAGCCAAGGCCAGAGCCTCCTCGTGTCGTCACTTGCTACAAGTGCAAGCAGATGGGGCACTACGCTGACAAGTGCACGCAGAGGCAGCTACCTCCACCACCACCTCGTCCCAACACAAACCAGGCAATGGTGCGCGCTCCCCCGCCTAAGGCCTTCAACTCCAACAACAGGCCTGTCGGGAGGACCACAAGGGTGAATCATGTCAAGATCGACAAAGCTGAGGAAGCTCCTGACGTCGTTCTCGGTACATTTCCCGTAAACTCTATTCCAGCTAAAGTGTTGTTTGATACCGGAGCATCACATTCCTTCGTGTCAAAGATCTTTGCGACAGCAATTAAACTCCCTTTTGTTGGTTTGGGTTCCCCGCTAGTAGTAAACTCCCCTGGAGCAACTATGCAAACTTCCAAGATCAGTCACAAAAATCAAATCCTAATTGGAGGCCACATATTCCTTGCTTCTCTCATACTGCTTGGCAATTCTGACATTGATGCCATTCTTGGTATGGATTGGCTGGAAGCCAATAAATCTAGAATTGATTGTGCTCAAAAGTCAATAACTCTGTTCCACCCTTCTCGCCAGATAGTCTATTCTCCAAATGAATCAAGTTCCTTTCAGCTGTGCAACCTCGATGCAAAACCTCTACCTTCACTTGAAAATGTTCCGGTAGTTTGCGAATTCCCTGACGTCTTTCCAGAAGAGTTGCCAGGGATGCCTCCGGACAGAGCAGTTGAGTTCGTGATCGAGCTTGAACCAGGTACTGCTCCAATCTCTAAGCATCCCTATAAGATAGGAACTCCCGAGCTGAAGTTGTTGAAGGAACAAATTGATATGTACATGGAAAAAGGTTACATTCAACCTAGTTCCTCGGCTTGGGGTTGCCCAACTCTGTTCGTTGCGAAGAAGGATCACACAAAGAGACTCGTTGTTGACTATCGTCCTCTTAACGAGAAAACCATCAAAAACAAGTATCCAATTCCTCGTATCGATGATCTTTTTGATCAACTTGCTGGAGCCTCAATATTCTCCAAGTTGGACTTGAGAATGGGTTACCATCAGATAAAGATCAGAAAAGAGGATATTCCAAAGACAGCTTTCACCACTCGCTACGGTCTATATGAATTCACCGTCATGTCCTTTGGTCTCACCAATGCACCGGCGACATTCTCTCGACTCATGAATTCTGTCTTCCATGAATACCTCGACAAGTTCGTTGTGGTATATCTTGATGACATTCTTGTCTACTCAAAATCCGAGGAAGAGCATGAAGAACACCTTCGTCTCACTCTCATGAAACTTCGCGAGCATCGTCTATATGCCAAGTTCTCCAAATGTGAGTTCTGGATTCCAGAAGTTGCTTACCTTGGTCATGTCATCTCCGCCAAGGGCATAGCCATTGATCCAGAAAAGGTTAAAGCAATTGTTGATTGGAAACCTCCAAAGACGGTGAAGCAAGTAAGAAGTTTTCTTGGCTTGGCTAGCTATTGCCGTCGTTTCGTCCAAAACTTCTCCAAGATTGCTAAACCTCTCACTGATCTCACAAAGAAGGACAAGAAGTTCGTTTGGTCTCCACAATGTGATGAAAGTTTCAATCTCCTGAAGACTAAACTCACTTCTACACCAGTTCTGGTTGGCCCAGATCCTTCCAAACCTTTCCAGATATTCTGTGATGCTTCTCTCCAAGGTCTAGGTGCAGTTCTTATGCAAGAACGTCAAGTTGTGGCTTATGCTTCACGTCAGTTGAACGCACATGAGCTCAATTATCCCACACATGACCTTGAACTTGCAGCAGTTGTGTTTGCCCTCAAGAAATGGAGACAATACTTGTTGGGTAATCGCACTGAAATCTTTTCCGATCATAAGAGTCTGAAATACATCTTCACTCAACCAGATCTAAACCTCAGGCAAAGGAGATGGATTGAAAAGATTAAGGACTTTGATCTTACCATTTCTTACACTCCAGGCAAGGCTAATGTTATGGCCGATGCTCTCAGTCGCAAGTCATATTGCAATAATCTCATGATCATGGAAAGCCAACCTCCTCTTCATGAAGAATTCTAGAAGCTCAACCTTGGTCTTGTTCCTCAAGGCTATCTTGCAAACTTGACAGCCAGTCCAACTCTCGAGGACAAGATTCGTTCTGAACAACTTCGTGATGCTGAAATCAAGAAGATGGTAGAACACATCAAAGAAGGCAAGGAGAAATTTAAGTCCTTCTCAATTGATGACAAGGGAACTGTGTTCTTCGAAGGACGCATTGTTGTTCCTCAAGTTCAAAGTCTCAAAGATGTCATTCTCAAGGAGGCTCATGAAACTCCTCTCTCCATACACCCTGGAAGTACAAAGATGTACCAGGATCTCAAGACACAGTATTGGTGGCCTGGCATGAAACGTGAAATTGCTCAATACGTTTCTGAATGCGACGTTTGTCAACGTGTTAAGGCAGTTCATCAGAAAACAGCCGGTCTCCTCCAACCTCTGAAAATCCCTGAGTGGAAGTGGGACATGATTGAAATGGACTTCGTTACTGGTTTTCCAAAGTCCAAGAAAGGCAACGATGCAATCTTCGTTTTCATTGATCGTCTCACTAAGGTAGCTCTTCTTTGCTGTCAAAGAAACAATCTCAGCTAGCCAGTTAGCAGAGCTCTACACAGCAAAGATTGTTCCTCTTCATGGTGTTCCATTGGAAATAAGCTCAGACCGTGGAAGCATATTCACTTCTCATTACTGGAAAAGCTTTCAAGAAACATTGGGCACTAAACTTCTGTTCAGCACAGCCTACCATCCTCAGTCTCAAGGGCAAGTCGAAAGAGTCAATCAGATTCTCGAGGATATGCTCAGAGCATGTGGTATCTCCTTTGGCATGAAATGGGAAGAATGTCTTCCATATGCTGAATTCTTCTACAACAACAGCTTCCAGGCAAGCCTAGGCATGGCACCATTTGAGGCTCTCTATGGCCGCAGATGCAGGAGTCCAATCAATTGGTCTGGAGCTGGTGAACGTTCACTCTTAGGCCCTGACATTGTTAAGGAAGCCGAAGAGAAAGTTCGCATCATTCGTGACAATCTCAGGATTGCTCAGTCTCGTCAGAAAAGCTACTATGACAGCAAACACAGGGATATGATTTATGCACCTGGTGACAAAGCATATCTCCGTGTAACTCCCCTCAGAGGCACTCATCGTTTCAGTGTCAAAGGAAAACTTGCACCAAGATACATTGGTCCTTTCAACATTCTCTCAAGGCGTGCGGAAAATGCCTATCGTCTTGAACTTCCAGAAAAGCTATCCAAGTTGCACGATGTGTTTCACGTGTCACAGCTCAAGAGGTGTTTCAAAGATCCAGATCGTGCAGTTGATCATGATTCCATTGAACTGCAAGAAGATCTATCTTATGAGGAGCACCCTATTCGTATTCTCGATGAGACCGAGCGTAAGACTCGCAACAAGAGCACCAAGTTCTTGAAAGTGCAGTGGTCCCATCATTCCGATAAAGAGGCAACGTGGGAGACCGAAGAGGATCTTCGCAAGAAGTATCCGGACCTTTTCTCTTCTCAGTAGGAATCTCGGGGAGCGATTCCATCAAGGGGGGGCGTTTTGTAACATCCCAAGTATGAAAACAACCCCTAGAATGTTTGTTTCTTGTTTTATTTATGTTTTTGCATCATGACATCATCATTGCCTTTGTTTTGGCATTTGTTTTCCATTTGTTTTCATCTGTTTTCCTTTGTTTTCCCAATTGAAATTCAAACAAAATTCAAATATTTGTTTCATACTTGCTCTGTTACAATTTTCAAATAAAAATATTCAAATAAAAACAGCCATTTGTTTCCATCAAAATAGAAAGCTCAAACTATTAACTTGTTCTTTTTAATAATTCACTTAATTCAAATTTCATTCAAATTCAATTAAATTTCCAAACAACAACCATTTTGAAGTTTATGAAAATTTCAAAACAAATCCATCATTTGTTACCATTACACTTGAAATTACAAACTTTTAAATTGTTCTTTTCATTTAATCAATTAATAACAAAAACTACTCAAATTCAAATAATTTTCAAACATCACCATAATTCAAAAAAAATTGGAAAACCAAAGTTGGAAATTTATTGCTGTTGTAATAACTAACCTATACAAAATTATTCCCTAATTTTTCTAACCCAAAAACTAACCTTTTCTTTCCTTTTCAAATCTGCAAAAAAAAACAATAGAATAGAAAAAAAAAGCAAATCGCAGAGGAGAGAGGCAGCAGGCCAGGCCCAGCCCACCTAGCCCAAGGCCTGCTACCCCCTTACCTTTCTCCTACCTTCGTACGGCAGCCATCTACGCCTGTCCACGTCGACGTGCAGAGCAGCAGACGGCTGCGCTCGCTCCTCCGCCTCCATATAACCCTAGCCCCTAGGGCTCCCCTCTGCCCTAGATCCTCTCTCTCTCTCTCTCTCCCTCGCCGCCGCCATGTTTTCCTTCCTCTCTCTCTCTCTCCCTGCTTTCTTCTCCGTCTCTGAAACCACCGCGCCCCCGCTCTGAACTTCCGGCGATCGCCGTCGCCCTAGTCTTCCTCGCAGCAGAACGAGCGCGGGAATCGAATCTCCTCGACCTCCTCTACCCCCTCGACACCACAGCGAGCACGGGGAGCCACTGCATCGCCGCCGCCGTCTCCGACCCCGTCGCCGTCGTCCATCTTCACCGAGCCCGAGCGCCACCGTCTCCCTCCGTTTCCCCTTGGTGAGCGCCCCTGTTTCCTTCCCCTCCACCTTCCTCTCTGCAAGCACCAGCACGCCCTAGCACACGCACACGGCCACCGCACGCATCCACGAGCAGCGCACCGGCCACCGCCGGCGACTGCCTCTGTCAGTTTCAGAAACTGAAACTCGTTCAGTTTCAGTTAACGCGGATCTGAACCATATCCTCCCCACGCACCATTACCTGACAAGATCCCGCAGCCAGCGCAGTGGCAGCAGCACTGCTCGCGCGAGCCCGCGGCCAGAGTTCGAGTCCCCGCGGGCGGATTAGTCCCCACATTTTTGCTTTGCCACGCGGGCGTACAGGGGCCACCTGCCATAGGCAGTGGTTGCCACGCGTGCTGCCACGCGGGCCACTGTGGCCCAGGGCCCCCTCGTCAGTGGCCCAGGCTAGGCCACTGCGAGGTGTAAAATAATTCTGGCCCTTTACTTTTTAATTCCAGTCCTTTTATTTTACAGATTAGTCCCTGTATTCAAAATACAAATAACTTCTGAAATTCAAATCCAAATAATACAAATAAAATATGTAATCTGAACCAAATTTAATTCTCTACCTTTTTAAATCATTTGTTTTCTGTTTTGAACATTTCAAATTGTTTCAAAATTCAAATTCAAACCACTCATTACAAATTTGATTAAATTCATAACTTGGGCATAAAAATTCCAAACTCAACAAATAAAATATGTTTTCCATCCCATTTTTCATGTACTTTGCAAATATAAACTTTATGTACTGTTTTGAATAATTAAAAAATGGTTAAATAATTTAAACCTTGTTTAAATCATTTTAAAATTGCTAAATTCATAACTTGGTCAAATTAAATTCTTTTTGAACATATAAAATATGTTTTCAAACCAGAAAAGTATAAACTTTTCAAATATGAATTTTATTTAATGTTTTGAACAAATAAATTCATACTTGAATTAAATTCATTTAAATCTTGTTTAAACTTGTTTAATTCATAAGTAATTTATTCTAATTCCTTTTTCAACAAGTGAAACATGTATTCCACCTAAAATTTTGTGTTCTTTCCATTTATGAACTTTGTTATCTATTTTGAACAATTAAAATTGGTGAAAACAACAAATGCTTGTGTAACACCTTTAAGAAAACAAAATTTCATAACTTAATAAATAAAATTCCAAACTTGGTTAACTTTATTTCAAATTGGATCTATTGTTGTTTTCTTTCTGTTTTCCTCATCCATGCATCATGCTAATCCACTTTCACCTGTTGATTAGTTGTAGAACAATTATTTCAACCTTAACTCATGGGCTTTCCATATGCAATCCAAATTGCATATGGGTCCATTTAATATTGTTACCATGTTAACTAGCTTACCTTTGATGCATCAATTAATTTGCCATGCATCATCCCATGATTGTGCATTATGCCATGTTATTGATTGTTTGTCTCTCTGTGTTGTTTGTTTGCTTCTTCTCGAATAGACGACGACGTTGAGACAGACGAGGTTTACGACACTACTTCTGAGGAGTTAGCTCAGTACCAGGCTGCTGAGTTTGCAGGCAAGTATTTACTCACATGAACCATTGTGTTCCTTTCCACACTGGATACCGATACTTTCCGTTGTCTATCCTGCTAGCCTTATGAATCGTTGCTTGTGTTCGATCCTATCACATGTTATCCTGTATACCTGATATAGCCTCACCTCCACACCTATAACCCTGTTTCTTGTTGCCTGTGTCTTACTAGCATGCTTAGGGTTGTTTATGCTCGAGTCTGCTGTCCGTTATTCCTGTTACCATATTTATTATGTTCTGGGGGCTCGATGTTTAAACAATCAACCTGTTAATGTTTGAGGTAATGCTAATTTGATGATAAGGCACCGGCAGGAGGCCCGGCGTGGTTTTGAGGCCTGCTAGTGTCGACCCTAATTAGGAAAAGGGTCTTGTCTACTGATCCATGATGAGCGCACTATCCGCATGTGGGAAGCGTGTATGGGCGCCCCCCTCGATTTGATTCGATTCGCATCTCGTCCAAATCGCCACACTTAGTTCGGGATTTCCATTTGATGCACGCATATGCAGGTACGAACCCGAGGCCAGGGTGGAACTTTTGTAGTCGACATTTAGGGCGGCGTGGTCTTCCAGTGCTATGAGGGTCCCCCTTTTCTTCGTGGGGGCTCGATTAGCTGCGCACGCACAGCACGTGGTTCTTTGGGCTTGATGCGAAGAAGAGTTGAGTTGTGTTGAGTGCCTCGCTTGGTGGAAGTGCATTTCCATCCTGGCGGGGCATTCTTACGTGTACGGCCAAATTGGTGCACCCCTGCAGGGTTAAATCTTCTCGAGAAGCCGTGTTTTCCGCGGTTATGGTTGACTTGGTGAGAGTACTGGCTAACAAGTACTCAGAACAACTTGCACCTAACTAATGATAACTTGACTAGTAATAGGCTTATTGACACAATAAATTGAACTTTCATTAATCCAACTGTGTGAGTTATCCTCGGATTGCTTCTTTGGATAAGGGGCGAGATCCAGGATGGGTTTGTTTGAGGCTAGTAGCAGTTGGTTACGATACGCTATCTTATCTCCTTTCTGTTAGCCGGAAGTTATAGCATGTCTCTGTAGTTGGTTAGAGCAGCCTGCTGCCGCACTTTTGTATCACCTATTCTTCCGTTGAACCCAAAGCATCTGTACTTGGTGTTGCCGGGTACACTATGGTATCTTGTGAGTCTTGCTTGATAGTACGTTTATGTACTGACCCCTTTGGGGCTGTGGTTTCCGCAGACTACGTTTCCGAGGATCCCCATGGAGGCTACTACGTGGAGTATGACGAGGCTGCTGACGAGTAGATAGCGGACCCGGGCAGGATCCGAGACATCGTGGATGGGCTCCGTCTTTTCGTTTCCGGCCTCTTAGGCCTATTTGGATCTTGTCTGTACCCAGACATTTTGGATGCTTCCGCTATGTTGTAATGATGAATTGTTGGGACATGTGTCCTCTGGATGATTGTATTTGCTATCTCTGCTCTAGTGAGAGCTATTTGCAACTTATTTCAATCTTTTGTGTCTTAGGGATATGTTGTGATATCAGTTGTTCTAATGCCGTTGACGTACCATGTGTGTATGTTATGAAGTACGTCAACGGAAGTGTCCTGATTTCTATGGGATGGTTTACGCAGACGATGGATAGTAGAGAATGGTTGTCACACGTTTACGTGTTGGCCTGCTCATATTGAGATGCGGGTGCCGGTATGCCCCGTAAGCCATTTGTTCTACTGTTTAGCGGACTGTGAGTATCCTCTAGAAGTCCGGGTGCGACAGTTCTCCAGGTAATTTGAGCTTCAGGTAGGCGTAATGCGGTACTGCCATGAATCTGGCGAACGTTGTTCGACCAAGAATGGCGTGGTACTGCGAAGGCCAATCAACAACTTCGAAGTCGAGGAATTATCTTCTGTAGTTGCTCTTGGTGCCCAGCACAACTTCTAGGTTGATTGTTCCGAGTGGACGGATTGCCTTTCCTGGAACTATCCCGTGGAAGGATGTTTCTGATTCCTGGAGGCCGTCCAAGTTCCTGTTCATCTGACGGAGTGTATCCGCGTAGATAATGTTGATGCCACTGCCACCATCCATGAATACGCGGGCCAAATCATAGTTGCCAATTTGTGCTTGGATGACAAGGGCGGCGTGTCCTGGTCGATAGACTCGTGGCGGGTGGTCCTTCATCGAGAATGTTATTGGCTGGTCCGCCATCTTCAAGTATTCTGTTTTTGTTGGCGGTGTCTGCACGGCCATGCACAATTGCCTTGTGTTAGTCTTTTGAGCTCTGCGGGATGGACATACCTTCTGGATCATCGTGAGTTGTCCTGCTGGATTCGGGTACGTGTTGGCCCTGGAGTTTTGAGCTGGCGGTGCAGGTAGCGCAGCTAATGCCATGTTTGGATTTGCTGGTGGAGGTGGGGGTTGTGGCGGCTGGAATCCTTGGTGGCCTCCTCCTGGAAGCGGTGGGTAATTTTGCGTGTGTGCAGATCTTTTCCTCGCGAGTGCTTCTGAGATATCAATAAACTTTCGGCAATCCTTAAGAAGGTGCGTTGCCTTAGTTTTGCCCGTGCGTTTATCTGTAAATAGATGTAGCGAGCAGTATCCATCGAGGTCTTCCTCGGGTGATTTTTCTTCAGCTTTTGGTCTCCACTCGCGATTCCCACGGCGACCGGAGTCGCGGCCTCGGGTGCATTCCGCTGCGACCAACTCCTCTCTGTCCTCGTGGTCGTAATATTTTCTCCTCTTCCTCCGACTATGACGGTCTTCATCATGCGCAGGTGATGATGCCCTCTCATTGCGCACCGCATCTTCTCCGTTAGCCCATTTTTCGGCTATGTTCATCAGCTCTCCAATAGTCTTGGGTGCGGCTCTGCCCAGTTCTTCTCTGAAAGTCGTTCTTCAGGCGTCTTTTGCGAAGGCTTCAATCGCTACTTCTTCCGAGATGGTTCCCGCGGTATTCCTGAGCGTAGTCCATCGCTGGATGTACTCGCGGGTGGATTCGCCACTTTTCTGCTTGCATGCTCGCAGTTCTTCAATGGTGGCTGGCCTCTTGTAAGTCAACTGGAAATTTTTGCAGAAATCGCGGTGCAAATCATCCCACGATGCGTAGCAAGATTTTGGTCGTCTCTCCAGCCAACTGCGAGCCGCGCCGGTGAGATGCAAATTGAGGTATTGCATAGCCGTGTTTTTATTCCCACGTTGGCATTTTACTGCCGTGAGGTAATCGCTTAGCCATTGAGAGGGCTCGAGTGAGCCGTCGTACTTCGTTACTTCCGTGCTAAGCTTGAATCTTTTGGGTAGGGGCGCCTCGCGGATACTGCGGGCAAAGCAGAGAGCACCGCAGGTTTCGTCATCCGAGGAGCCGGACGAAGAGCGCTCGCGATATCGCGAAGCCCTCGCCTTATCCACCCTTTTTTGAGCGAGATCTGATCGCGCGTTGTACTCTGGCCGGTCGCGGTCAGTATCCTTCCTTGGCTCCTTGCTTCGCTTTCGCGAGCGGCTGCTATGATGCCGCGAGCTTTTGTCTCTCGGACTGCCTTCGCTGCTACTTCGACTGTCATCGCGGCGCCGTGCTTCTTTTCCTCGACCACGACGTGGTGACCTATCCCTTCTTGGCGAAGAACTCCTACGTTTGCAGGATGCTTCCCTATCCTTGTCTTTCTCCTTCTCGTGTTCCTTCTCCAGCTGTTCTGCGGCCTTCTTTCGATCATAAGCGGCGAGCCTTGCGGCCGCCAGCCCTAATCCCTTGCACACTTGTTTATACTGTTCCGCCCGAGGATCGCTTTCCGTCGGTTGGTTCATCTGCATGTAAGTTGCTGCGGCTAGAACCGCGGCAGCAGGAGTTTGCGGGTAGACATTGCCATTGTCATCGACTCGCATGAGAGAAGGAGTGATTGATCTGCTGGTTCCGGCTAGGGACTCATTGTTCCTGGATGTAGATGCGTGTCCCTTGCTCGCGGGTCGGGTTCCAACCGAGGGTGTTATGGACAGCCCGGCTCGCCTTTGGCTCGACTCGTCCGCCGCTCTTCTTCGGCGGGCCAGATCTATCCGAGCGTCCTTGATAGTCGTGGCTGCTCTCACTAGGTGATAGTGGTAGGCAACCATGTCTTCGTGTGAGGCCCCGGATGCGGGTGGCTTGCTCGTTCGCATAGCCTCCTTTGCTCGGTTCCAGGATTCCCGTGAGACGCCGATTATGTTGCGCTCTGCCGCGTTGTGTTCTGTTTCCGAGGCTTGTTCCGATCCTGCCATGCAGACTTGAGCCAGTCGAGGCTCGTGCGTCCTAGGCGTAGGTCGGAAGTTTCTTCGAATTCTTGATGGTTCCTCTGTCGAGAGGGTATGGTAGTCGTTGGCGTTGAAGCGGATGGACTCGCCGCTTTTCTCCAGATGACGGCGTGAGTCGACAGCTCCAGATTCAGTTTCCGATTCATCCGAGAAGTGGAGGATTCCGTCCCTGTTGGTCACGAATTTTAGGCTCCCGAACGTCAAGGTGACGCTTTTCTCCAGATCCTCGAATACCGGGCGCGATTCCGGCGAGTGAGGTGTGACCACGACAGATCCGATCCGTATAGGATTGTTCGGAGCCGTAGTCGATGGTTTCCAACGAGAGTGCGTTGTCGATGAAGCCGAAGATACCGGTGATCCAGCGCCCGTCGTCCCCACGATCGGCGCCAATTGTCGAATCTCTGACTCTACAAATCCCTTAGGTGACCCTATCGGGTTTCGACTAGGAGAATTCATGAGCGCTGGTGGAATCGTCAGCTAGACAGGGGGCGAGATTTACCCAGGTTCGGGGCCCTCGTAGAGGTAAAACCCTTACTCCTGCCTCTTGTCAATCTGTGTTGATGGAAAGATCGGTTACAATGGTGGTGCTCGAATCGAGAGTAAGGTCTCGAGTTCAAGGTTTTGATGGTGATGTGTTGCTTGGTCCTCTCCCGGGGGGCTCTCCTGGACTTATATAGATGGCCAGGTCTCGAATCCTACCCGGAGAGGACTCGAACTCTAACTAGGTCGGTTACATGTTTCCTATCTTAACCCGCAAGTTAGTGCGGGTGGGCTTCACATGGGCCTTCTGGAGTATTCCAAGGGCTCCTCTTCTTGGGCCTTTAGTCTTGGGCCTGAGAGGGGGTGTCCTTATTTGCAAGGTCCAGGATCCATATCTTTGTCAGGTGGTGATAGTTCAAACTCTAGCAATATTATTCTTTTTAGCCAATTCATCTTCTCTTTCCCACCTAGCACGTAATTCAGCCATCAACCTAACATTATCATCAATTTGAACTTGAATGGCATTGGTTACAGCAAAAGGATTATCTTCAATGGTTTCAGTTTTAGCAGCCATTTTATTGATCAAAGAAAATTGTGCTTCTGACAGGGCCAAAATACTAACCTCAGCACTTGAAATTTTACCTTGCAAACCAGAGAGTTCTCTATTTAAATTCCCAATTTGTCGGCTAATAGTTCTCAACATAGCAGATTGCTCTTCCATAGTTTTAGTAAACAACTTATTTGGTTCATATTGCATTTGCATAAAGTTCTTAGTTGCTTTTTCAACTTCTAAAATCCTTTCCTCACCAGGCATTCCAGATAAGAATAACCACTACCACTATTAGGAGGACAGGGCTTATAATCGTTTCCACCAAAATTATTTCTATAAGCATTATTGTTAAAATTATTATTTCTAATAAAGTTCACATCAACATGCTCTTCTTGAGCAACCAAAGAGGTTAAAGGAACATTATTTGGATCAACTTGAGCTTTACCACTAACAAGCATAGACATAATAGCATCAAACCTTTCACTCAAAGAGGAGGTTTCCTCAACAGAATTTACCTTCTTACCTTGTGGATCTCTCTCAGTGTGTCACTCTGAATAATTTATCATCATTTCATCAAGAAGCTTTGTTGCATTGCCCAAAGTGATGGACATAAAGGTACCTCCGGTAGCTGAATCCAATAGGTTCCTTGAGGAGAAATTTAGACCTGCATAAAAGGTTTGTATAATCATCCAAGTAGTCAGTCCATGAGTGGGACAATTCTTCACAATAGTTTTCATTCTTTCCCAAGCTTTAGCAACATGTTCATTATCAAATTGTTTAAAATTCATTATGTCACTTCTCAGGGATATAATCTTAGCGGGAGGATAATATTTTCCAATGAAAGCATCTTTACACTTAGTCCATGAACCAATACTATTTCTAGGAAAAGATAGCAACCATTCTTTAGCTCTTCCTCTCATAGAGAAAGGAAATAATTTCAGTTTAATAACATCTCCATCCATATCTTTATATTTTTGCATCTCACGTAGTTCAACAAAATTATTAAGGTGAGCAGCAGCATCGTTAGTACTAACACCAGAAAATTGCTCTTTGATAACAAGATTTAATAAAGCAGGTTTAGTTTCATAGAAAGCAGCAGTAGGAGCAGGTGAAGCAATAGGTGTGCAAATAAAATCATTGTTGTTTGTGCTAGTGAAGTCACACAACTTAGTATTCTCAGAGGAACTCATTTTAGCAAAATAAAAGCAAGCAGATAAATAACAGCTATAAAGTAAACTATTTTTTTGTGTGTTTTTGATATAAAGAAGCAAAACAAGACAATAAACAAAATAAAGAGGTTGAGAGTGAGAGACTCCCCTTGCCAGAAGACTTCTTTCTCCTCGGCAACGGCGCCAGAAATTCTTTGCTACGCCTTGATGGTGCCTTGACGGGGAGACTTCTTGATGATGATGAATTTTAAGTCCCCGGAAACGGCCCCAGAAATTCTTGATGCTTGTGATGGCATGTTGGGAACCTCAAGAGGAGGGTCTGATGAGTATAGTGGTAAGAATTTCCCTCAGTTAAGAACCAAGGTTATCAATCCAGTAGGACAAAGAGGATCTTTGGAAGGTTGATGCCACTAATGGTGGTGATGGCGCCTCACCGGTGTCAGCAACAACGCGGAACATGCACACAACACAACCAAAATACTTTGTCCCAGCGGTACAGTGAGGCTGTCAATCTCACCGGTCTTGCTAAAAACAAAGATTAGACGTATAGTGTGGAAAATGGTGTATGCTTGCATTAAGTAAAGAAAGCAGGGAATTGTAGTGGTTTGTTTAACAGTGTAGGAAAAATGGACAGGGGTTCATAGGTTCACTAGTGGTGTCTCTCCATAAAAGATAGCATGCTGGTGAGCAAATTACAGCTGGGCAATTGACAAATAGAGGTTGCACCGTAGTGCACATTCATGACATGATGACTACTATGATATTTAGTGCGGGCATTACAACAATATACATAGACCGTAATCCAACTGCATCTATGACTAATAATCCACCCTCAGGTTATCATCCGAACCCCCTTAGGTATTAAGTTGCAAGCAACAGATAATCGCATTAAGAAATGTGTGTAATGTAAGCAATGATTGTGCACGCGCACTCACACCACTGTTTTCTCCCTAGTGGCAACAGCACATCCTCCCCCGTCACGTTTCTGTCACTTGAGCGCAGGCGAAAAGGAGGCATGAACCCAACTATCGAGCATAAATACTCCCTCTTGGAGTCACTAGCAACTACTTGGCCAGAGAAACCACTAGCAACGGAAATCATGCAAGATCACAAATAACATATGCAATAAAGATTATAATCAACTTGGCATAAGTTCAATATTCATCGGATCCCAGCAAACACAACACATAGAATTACATAAGAATATTCTCGATCATGTTAGGCAGCTCACGAGATCTAAACATCGAGGCATAGGAAGAGAAAACAAACATCTAGCTACTACTATGGACCCGTAGTCCAAGGATGAACTACTCACGCATCACTCCGGAGGTAAGCATGGTGATGAAGAGGCATCCGGTGATGATCTCCTCTCCGGCAGGGTGCCGGGAGACACCTTCAGAACCCCCTGATCTAGGGTTGACGACGAGGGCGGCTGCGGAAATTTTTGGGGATTTTTGATTAGGTACGTAGGGTTTTCCTTCGGAGGGGAATAAATATGCGAAAGGGCGACGTCGGTGGGCTACCAGGGTGGCCTCACCACCCCCAGGCGCGGCCAAGGGTGGCCGCGTCTGGCTAAGGTGAGGGCCCCCTGGTGCCCGTCTTCGACTCCTATTCGGACTTCTGGATGCTTCCGGGAAAATAGGAACTTCGGGATTCGTGGGGTCCAATTCCGAGAATATTTCTAGAACAAATTTTCTGAAATGAAAAAACAGCACAAAAAAAGGGAACTGGCACTTGGCATCTTGTTAATAGGTTAGTCCCGGAAAACGTGTAAAAATGTTGTAAAGAAGGGAGAAAACATGTAGAAATTGGCATAATATCAACATGGAACATCAGAAATTATAGATACGTTGGAGACGTATCAGTGGGCCAGGGACACCACACCACATGGCGGCGTGGCCAGGGGGTAGCCCGCGCCATGGCATGGTGTGGGCCCTTGGTGGCCCACCTCTGCCTTCCCTTCTGGCTGGCTCCGGCATCTGGCAAAATAGGAACTTCCCGATGTTTTCCGTGAATTGCCGATCTTTAGAAATACGGTATCTTGATGGTCCTTTTTCAGCAGAATTCTGGTTCCGGCAGTTAATTCTCCAATAATCATCAAAAATGCAAAATAGATGAATAACATAATTATGATCTTTAAATATGAAATATATCAATGAATAGTAATAAATTATGATATAAAATAGTGATGCAAAATGGACGTATAAACTCACCCCCAAACTTAGACCTCGCTTGTCCCCAAGCGAAACTGAACTCAGTAAACAAGACCACATGTTTATGGAGTGAAGTGTCGATAAATAAAATACAGAAAAGAAGCATCATATTTATCAATACACAATTCATTCTAGACAGCAACTTCCTCACATATAATTTAACTTGAAATAAGTAGAGGGAGTCACAATAAAGGTGCAAAGAGAAAATCATAATTGGTGATGGAAAACTTTGCTCTTAGTCAGAGAACAGTTAACAGATTGTACTTATCTTTCGAACAGAGTCTTTATACTAGAGCTTATCCTGCAGAAATTACATGCTCATTCAAAACAGTCTCCTTACAGTCGTTGATAACTTTCGAAGTTATATTCATTCAGAAAAAAGCGTTGTGCTAAGCAAGGAAGGATAAAAGACATGATTGTATAAATCAACATGTAGATGATTGGATCACAACAACTCAAATGCTTGATTGAGATAGAAGGGAATAGGTTTACTGACTCGACATAAAAGTAAAAGATATTCCCTTCGCAGAGGGAAGCAAGGATCCCTCATGTGCTAGAGCTTTTTATTTTAAATAAATCAAAGGTATTGACAATATAATTTTGAGAATAGTGTATGTCTATGTCAACGAATGGTAATGAAAAACTTATCATAACTCGTGTCAAGCAAGGTTTTTATACTTTTAAGAGCGGTTTCTATTGGCGCTTTCCTCTTTCCCTTATTGTTGGCACTCCCCCCCCCCACCACCTTTTCTTACACAAACCATGGCTAACTGAATCCTCGGGTGCCGACCAATCTATCATCAATCCATGGGGAAGTGCATTTTATTCATTATTTAAATTCATAATATGTGGCACAAGCTCTCGGCAATATTAAGATGAGCATAGATTCCATATTCATCAGGTGAAAAGCGGGGGAAGAACTTTGCTTTACATAAGACATAATAAACTTTAAACTACTTCCTCATGAGCTAAAACAGGAGCACAAAATAGGTTTAATAGTTTTGAAGGTTTTAAAGGTAGCACACAAGCAATTTACTTGGAGTGGCGGTGAGATACCACATATAGGTAGATATGGTGGACACAAATGGCATGGGTTTTGGCACAAGGTTTGGATGCACGAGAAGCATTCCCTTCTTCGGTGGTGGTGGTGAATCCTTAACAAGCCTATCAACCAACTCCTTCAGTTCATCAATCTTGTAGGTTACAGTACGAATCAACTCTGTATTGTGCTCAATACGGTTCATGAACTTGTAAGACCATGAGTCCCAGCTCTCGAAATTATTCCCCCACACCTCTTCAAATTGAGAGCTTTCCTTTCCTGCATTGTTAGAACGATTCATTTTCAAACCAGAGGGAAACTCTGCCTCAGGCACCCTTTGAAATTGATGTTTATGGATTAAAGTATGGAAGGGGTTATTGATGCCTGAAGATGGTGTCCTTGAAGCTAAGAAGTGACGTGGAACCTTCCCTCCAGTGCTCATCTGCACGCCTCTCTTGAGTTTGAAGAGGTTTGCCACCACTCCAATGCTTGCAATGGTGGCGCGAGGGTACACACGCGGGTCTTCTTCTCCTTCTCCTTCAGCTTCACTCTTGACCTACTCCTCCAGCTTAAATCTTGGAGATCATCTTCCAAAGGCTCCTACCTCTTGTCATTGTTGGCGGAGACCATGGTGCCTCTAAAACTAAGAATAATTCCAGACAAAAAAATCAAAACGAAAACACGACGAGAAAATGATATACAGACCTCGGGGGATCCTTGGGATTATATAGTGAAAAGTTTCACAACGAAAGGGAGGTACCGGGTGAAAACGGGTCGGAGACGGGCTCCGAGGCACCCACACCATGTAGTGGAATGGCCAGGGGTGGGCTCGCGTCGTGGCATGGTGTGGTGCCCTCGGGAACCGTTTCCTACCCCTTTTCGTCTCGTAATTTTCCATATTTAACACAAACAACAAAAATATGTGTAGTGTTATCAAATGCGAACTTTTTCTTACCAAAACTGTTACCTATTCGAAAACGGACTCTCAGTTTTTTGAATTTTCTCTTTAATAAAAACTTACGGAGTCACCACTTGAATAATATCAACATCTTCATTATAAGAATCTCCAAAAATATAATTTTTGAATCTTTTCCATTCACCACTTGTGTAGTGTTATCTTTAAGTAAAACAATTTTGATTGCACCGGAACGATACATATCTTTAATAACAAAAGGTCATTCCCATCTCGAGAGTAATTTACCTGCAAAAAACCTGAGACAAGACCTATACAATAGAACTTTCCCACCAACATGGAACTCTCTCTTAATAATTCTCCTATCAAGCCATTTTTTAAATTTCTCTTTAAAGAGTCTAGCATTTTCATAAGATTCACTTCTCCATTCATCCAAAGAACTCAAGTCAAGCAACCTTTTCTTACCAGCAAGTTTAAAATCTCTAGTAAGTTCTTTCACTGCCCAATAAGCCTTGTGTTCTAATTCTAAAGGCAAGTGAAAATCTTTTCTATAAACCATTTTGTAAGGAGACATACCCGTAGGGTTTTTATAAGCAGTTCTATAAGCCCATAAAGCATCATTTAGCTTACTAGCCCAATTTTTGTAGATTTAATTAACAGTCTTTTGGAAGATAGAGTTAATTTCTCTATTTGATAATTCTACTTGCCCACTTTTTGGGGGATGATAAGCTGAGGCAATTCTATGATTAAAATCATATTTAGCAAAAAAAAATTCTAAAACCACCAAGAATAAAGTGGGAACCTCCATCAGTCATAAGATATCTAGGAACACCAAACCTAGGAAAAACAACATCTTTAAGCATTTTTAATGAGGTTTCACCATCAGGACTCTTTGTAAGTATAGCCTCTACCCGCTTAGTAACATAATCAATAGCAACAAGTATATGAGTATAACCTTTTGAAGGAGGAAACGGAAACATAAAGTCAAATCCCCAACGGTAAAATGGTTCAATAACAAGAGAATAATTCATAGGTATTTCATTGCGTCTAGAAATATTACAAACTCTTTGACATTCATCACAAGATAAAATAAACTTTCTTGCATCTTTAAAAAGAGTAGGCCAATAGAAACCTGATTGTAGAACCTTTTGTGCAGTTCTATCTCCAGCGTGATGTCCTCCATAAGCACTAATATGACATTTTCTCAATATCTCTCGTTGTTAATGTTCTAGAACACATCTTCGCATAATACCATCTACTCATTCCTTATATAAGTGTGGGTCATCCCAAAAATAATGCCTCAAGTCATAAAAGAATTTCCTTCTTTGCTGAGTTGTAAAGGTTGGATGCAAGTAGTTGGAAACAATAAAGTTAGCATAATCTGCATACCAAGGACTATCTCGCAAGCTTACTTTTATTGCATCCAACTGTTCATTTGGAAAACAATCATTAACAGGAATAGGGTCATAAGAAATGTTTTCCAATCTAGACAAATTATCAGCAACAGGATTTTCAACACCCTTCCTGTCTACAATATGCAAATCAAACTCTTGTAAAAGCAGCACCCATCTAATAAGCCTAGGCTTAACATCTTTCTTTTCCATAAGGTACTTAATAGCAGCATGATCAGTACTAATACTAACTTTTGAATCAACTATATAATGTCTAAACATATCACAGGCAAAAACTATAGCTAGGAATTCTTTTTCAGTGGTAGCATAATTCTTTTGAGCAGAATCAAGAGTCTTACTTGCATAATGAATAACATTCAACTTCGTATCTAATCGTTGTCCAAGAATAGCACCTACAGCAAAATCACTTGCATCACACATAATTTCAAAGGGTAAATTATTAGGTGGTTGAACAATAGGAGCTGAAATTGAAGCCTTCTTTAGAATTTCGAAAGCTTCTTTAAAATCATCATCAAAAACAAAAGGTACATCTTTTTGGAGAAGATTAGTAAGAGGATTTGATATTTTAGAGAAATCTTTAGTAAACCTCCTATAGAAACCAGCATGGCCAAGAATATTACGAATACCTTTGACATCCTTGGGACAGGGCATTTTCTCAATTTCTTCAACTTTAGCTCTGTTAACTTCAATACCTCTTTCAAAAAATTATGTCCAAGAACAATTCTTTCATTAATCATAAAGTGGAATTTCTCCCAATTAAGAACAAGATTAGTTTCCTCACATCTCTGCAAAACTTTATCAAGATTGTGCAAGCAGTTATCAAAAGAAGTTCCATAGACGGAGAAATTGTCCATGAATACTTCCACAATTTCCTCACAAAAACCATGAAAGATAGCAGACATGCATCTTTGAAATATAGAAGGAGCATTACACAAACCAAAAGGCATATGCTATAAGCATCAGTTCCATACGGACAAGTAAAATTTGTTTTCTCTTGATCTTGTGCCCTAACAGCAATTTGAGAAAACCCAGAATAACCATCAAGAAAGAAAAAATGAGTTTTCTTAGACAACCTTTCTAGCATTTGATCAATAAAAGGTAAAGGATAATGATCTTTCTTAGAAACCTTGTTAACTTTCCTAAAATGAATGCACACCATATAACCAACTACTACTCTTTGAGGAATAAGCTCATTATTTTCATTAGGCACAACGGTCATTCCTCCTAGGAACACAATGCACAGGGCTTACCCATCTACTATCAGCAATAGGATAAATAATACAAGCATCAGAAAGTTTTAATACCTCATTTCTTACCACTTCCTTCATCTTAGGAATTAAACGGCGTTGATGTTCAACTACTGGCTTTACATCAGTATCTATATTAATAACGTGCTGACATATGGTAAGAGAAATCCCTTTCAAATCATCAAGAGTATATCCAATAGCTCCACGTTGTTTCTTCAATATTTCCAATAACCTTTCCTCTTCTTTACCTAAAAATTTAGAACTAATAATAGCAGGGTGTGTCTTCCTATCATCAATATAAGCATATTTAAGATCATCAGGCAAAGGTTTTAAATCAAAAATAGGATCCTCCTTGGGTGGTAATGTGGTAACAAAGTCTTCCATAGGTAAATTATCTTTCAATATCACTGGTTGACGAAGAAGAGTATCGTCAATCTCATTTCTCTATTCCATAAAGACCTCACTTTCGTGGTCCTCCATGTATTGATGCAAAGCATTGTTAGGAGCAAGAGAAATAGAGGCAATTTGTTTAACTCTAAAATCCTCATTAAGTAATTCAGATTCATAAGGAGCTCTAGCAAATTTGGAGAAATTAAACTCATAAGAACTCCATCAAATTTAGTCAATATTTTCTCCTTCTTACAATCTATAATAGCACCACAAGTTTTCAAGAAAGGTCTACCAAAAATGATAGGACAAGTTTTACTAGCAGTTGTACCCAGTACTAGAAAATCAGCAGGATATTTAGTTTTACCACATAAAACTTCCACATCTCTAACAATACCAATCGGAAAGATAGTTTCTCTATTAGCAAGCTAAATAGCCACATCAACATCTTCAAGTTCATAAGAACAAATTTCATGCATAATTTCTTTATAAAGCTCATAAGGAATAGCCCTTGAACTTGCACCAATGTCACACAAACCATAGTAGCAATGATCACCTATCCTAACAGAAAGCACAGGAACACTAGTTTTCTTAGATCTACTAGGATGTGAAACAATATTAGAAGCATTCTCACAGAAAACAATGTGTCCTTCCTCTACATTTTCAGAGACAAGGTCTTTTACTATTGCTATTGTAGGTTCAACAGTTATTTTTTCATCGCGTTCTATAGGTTTCTTTATACTTTTGTTAACCACACTAGCTATGATAGAATGTTCCTTTACCTTTTCACGGAAAGGCATTTTCTCAATATAAGGTTCAGGCATAGCAGGATTAACAACATGCACTTCTATATTTCTACCAGGACCAATATCTTTATAAGGTGCATGGTACTTGCTCAACTCATTTTTGGGAATATCAAGATAGGATGCAAATGCCTTAAAACAATTTGCAAAGATTTGAGAGTCAAGACCACAAACAACACTAACATTATAGAAATCATCAGTTCCCATAAAAGCTTTAATGCATTCATAATCGTAATTTATACCTGACTTTCTAACTTTGTCATTCTCCCATCCTTCGGTGTTTTCTTGAATATGGTCAAGAAGATCACATTTAGCTTCTTCCTTCATACATGTGAATGATCCAGAACAAGAAGCATCCAATAAATCCTTATCATGAAGAGAAAGCCTTGCATCAAAATTATTCATAACAATATTACTGGGGAGCTCATGAATGGGACATTTGAGCAATAATAACTTCAATATCCCCCAAGCTTGGGTAATACTCTCTCCATCATGAGGCCAGAAATTATATATTTGATTCCCATCTTTATGTATCTCACTGGGAGGATAAAATTTATAATAAAAGAGAGGTACAATTTCCTGCCATCCAATAGATTGACCATTCTTCAGCATTTTAAACCATTCTGCAGCTCTACCCTTCAGTGATAAAGAGAATAATTTCCTCTTAACTTGGTCCATTGTAATACCTACACACCTAAATAACTCGCATAATTCATGTATAAAGAGTAAATGATCACCGAGATGGACAGTTCCATCTACAAAATAGCAGTTAGTCATAACACGTTCAACAATTTGCATAGGTATTTTGAAAGGTTCCAATTGAGCAGACAGCGGATATTGCTGGCAGAGTTAAATCCTTTATCTGCGTTGTTGGGAACCCCAAGCGGAAGGTGTGATGAGCACAGCGGTAGGAGTTTTCCCCTTAGTTAAGAACCAGGGTTATCAATCCAGTAGGAGAAAGAGAATGTTCGGAAGGTTGATGCCACTGACGGTGGTGTTGGCGCTTCACCAGTGTCAGCAACAACATGGAAACTGCACACAACACAACCAAAATACTTTGCCCCAATGGTACAGTGAGGTTGTCAATCTCACCGGTCTTGCTAAAAACAAATATTAGACGTATAGTGTGGAAAAACAGTGTATGCTTGCAGAAAGTAAAGAGAGCAGGAAATTGTTGTGGTTTGTTTAACAATGTGGAAAATGGACCAGGGTTCATGGTTTCACTAGTGGTGTCTCTCCATAAAATATGGCATGCTGGGTGAACAAATTACAGCTGGGCAATTGACAAATATAGGTTGCACCGTAGTGCACAATATGACATGAAGATTACTATGCTATTTAGTGCGGGCATAACAACAAGATACATAGACTGACATCCATCTGCATCTATGACTAATAATCCACCCTCAGGTTATCTGTCACATCCCAATTTTGGAATACCTGATAACACAGTTGTTTTGCTAATTGCTTGACAATTAAACTTTGGTTGTATTTGTTTAAGTGCAACTAAACAAACTAATTATATAAACTTGCAAACTTAAAAAGATAGCAAAGCAGTGAACTAAAAATATTCAACATATGGTTCCAATGACCTTGACAATATCTTCTAAAGTAAATATTGATCAAAGAGTTTTCCAAAACTATCTTATGAATCACATACATGTTGAATATTATTTCAAGGCCTAAATTAATAAAGATGAAACACTAAATAAATTTCCATAAAGAATTATCAGGAAAAAGAGGCATTCTTAAATGCTTCACCAAAATCTTATCAAATGTTTTTCCAACCTTGCAAGCTTAAAAACAAAGGTATTGGAGAGCATTTACTTTCTATCTCTAGTCACATAAATATTTTGGCAAAGCATTGTTAAAGAAAAGCCAAGTGCTTTATTAAATAGAAATTCCAATATTTCCAGAAACAGAAAACTAAAACAAGTTACTATTGGAAACATTCTTAAAATGAATTTAAATTCATACCATTGCTTCCTTATATCAAATAAGGAACACACACAAGAGGAGACCAAGAATTGAATCCATTAAAGTCTTGAAAACATGTTTTTTCTCCACAGCAACATTTGGAATTTTGAACAAGTTTGTTCTACAAACTTTTTCAAAATGCCATGAAATAAATACCACATTCTCTATATCATAAATAAGGATGAAAACCAAAAGGGCACAAGTTTTTGAATAATTTAAGTTGCCAAAAAACCCTGTTTTCTTGACAGCACCTTTTTGACATTTGAACAAGTTTGTTCTATGAAGTAACTCTAAATGACTTGAATTTTCTACCACATAAGGAACACATCAAATAAGGAATGTGTGCCAAAAATTAGCATTTTTGGAAGCTCCTAAGTAGGTTAATAAATTCAATGTCCATTTATGTAAGAATTTAAATTTGAACAACTTTGAATTATCAAGTTTATCTAATTGAGCCAATTTTCACATATGTTGTGCATATCAACTAATATAAGAATTTTGGGCAAAAGGAATTTAAATTTTGACTCTGTTTTCCTAGTGAAAACAACATGTTTCAGAGAGGACAGGGACCAATTTGTAAAATTCCAGGGACCTAAATGTAATCCCAGTCATCATCTTCAACCTCTAGCCTTGCTGTAGATACAGCAGCCCTACTCCATTGCTTCGATTGGAAGGCATCAAGGTGGATAAAGAGGCCCCCCATGTGCACCTCTGAACCCTCCCATGCCCCCTCTATCTCTCCCCCTCCCCCTCGAGCTCTCTCCCACGTTACAAAAAGAACCTAAAACCAAAACCCTAGATGTGCTCGCCGTCGATTGGGCCGTGTACGAGCTCGCCGCCGGCCGTCGTGTAGGCCATTAGCTCCGCCTCGTCGTGGTGATACTCCGTGCGGAGGGAATCGAGCCGGAGTGCACCGTGGTGGCCGCGCCATCCGTTTCCCTCTTCGGCACCGATGAACTCCGGCGAGAGATTGCCGCCTCCACGGACCTCCTCCTCCCTATCCGAGCCATCCAACGTGTTCACGGTGAGCAGGAGATTCTCCCGGTACTTTTTCCCCTCTCCCTCTCCTCCTAATTCGTGGCCGCGTCGTGGTCATTTTCCATCCGCCGCACGCCGTCCGTCGCCGCTGCCTTCCGGCGTCTCCCCGGAAACGAGTCCCCTCCCACGTGGTTCCTCTCGTGGTATGCAACGCACGGGTGCCTTTTAATCGCAAATTAGTGCACGGTAGCGCCGGATTTTAGTTCACCGGAGAGCCCTCCCGCCGGCGTGACGTCGTGGTGACGCGCGCACGACGTCAGCGCCCGCCTTGACCCCGCGCGCATAGAGTCAAACTGGCCAGTGGGGCCTTGCTGTGCTCGCGTGGCAGCCCCGTGGCGGCCAGGCCCGCAGGTCAGCGGCTTTGGCTGGGATCTGCCGCGGTAGGAATAGATCTGGCCGGCCCAGATCTGGATCTGGCCCATGTGGTTGTTTTTCTATTTAATTTTTTTACAGAAACTTGTAGGTTTACTTTTGGGCTTAAAAGGCAACCAAAACAACGAATTTGACCAAACTAAAAATCACAGTGGTACCACAACTAAATCTAAACCACCTACAACTTGTAGATCTACATTTGGATCAATAGATTAGAAACTAAAAATGATTTGGCAACAGGTACCATAAACACCAAAATGAGCACCACTTTTATTTCACAACTCAGAATGAAGTGAGGCCAATTGCATTGGAAATCCCTTGAAATTTCCTAACAGGAGCAATTAACCTTGCTTCCAAATTCCTAATATTTTTGAAATGGCATGCAATTTGGTAAAACACCAGAGAGCACTTTGGTGATTTTTATAAAATAATTAAAAATGGTTTTTGATGCAAACTCAACTGGATGGTCTTGTATATGTTAAGGGCTATCCAAACCATGCTTGGTTTAATTTTTAGAGCATCATATAAAATTTGGTGGACAGATCTTTATTTTGCATGAATCTGCCATTTTGGCATTTTTAGGTAATTAATTTGTGTGAGTTATTTTTGTGTTGCAATGTTATTTTATAGCATGTAAAAGTTGTGTGAAATTGTTTTCTAAGTGTTACTTAGCTATTTTAGCATGTTAGAATGTGTGGACTTGAGTGGAGAAGAAATAGGATTTATATTAGTAGCATATGTTTTATCTCTAGTTTATTACTTGCATATAATTTTTGATTGATTAATTTGTGTGCAAGTGATTGAATTGTTGTGTTGAGATATTAGATTAAGTACCATGTTGGTACTTATATTTTGTTAGTATCACCTCTGCTAGCTTGCATTTGAGTTGGTAGAGAAGCATGAGTAGCTTTGTCATCACTATGAGAATGTTATGGAAAAATTCCCTCATGTGTGGAATTTTTGACATAGGCATTTGTGGTTGAGTAGCCACATATTTTTATGTTGTATTCATAGGACCAGTAGCATTTTGGTTATGTTTTGATGATTACTTGACTCCTAAAGTTTTCACTTGTGTGAGAATAATAGCATGAGTAGCATTGCCTTGCTTATTTTAGCATCCTGTTATTTTCTACTAGTATTGTTATTGCACTAGATGCTAGTTTAGGCTTTTGCTAATTTTTAGCAAGTATGACCAGAGGCCTTGTGACCTCTTAATGATTTGTTATTCTAGTGGAACACCCACTGGTGTCATTGCATTTTTGGTGGAAACATTATTTCCCCAAACTAGATGTATTTCTTTTATATAGTTCTATAACTAGTGAGTGCCTAGTATTTTTGCTTTGGATTTTTAGTGCTAAATGAAAATGTGTATGCTTCTGTTTGTAAGTGGTTGTAATCATGTGTGGATTGCTAGGAAAAATCCATCTTTAGAGTGTATTTTGATTCCTCTAGTAATGCCCCTTTTTATTACTACTAGTATGTAGGAGTTGCCCTGCAAATTGATGCATTGTTTTGTTAAATGGGATATTTTTGTTATAGCAAGTATAGATATTTTTTCACTACTGTTTTTATGACATGGACCCTCTAGTTGTATTTCAATTACTTGATTGAAATGCATCCATTGATTCTTCATGCTTGAGTAGTACTAGTTTCCTTAGCAGTTCTTGTATTGAATTATTTTTCCTGCCAACTTGTGTTTGGTAGTTATTTATGTAGCCTTGCATAAGGACATGTTTTCATTTACCATTATGATAACATGGTTCCTTGTTTGCATTTTAGTATTTTACTTGCTATGCATGCTTGCATAGCAAACCCTTAGTAGAAGCATGTCTATAGGATTCCTCCTTTTTAGTCATTGTTTCTATTGTTCTCACTATGAGAATTGTGTGTTTTGTGATGAGTCTATTGCCTTGTTGCACTTGTGTAGGCTCACTGATTTGTAAAAGTAACTTTTGCAAATCATGTGTCTTATTTATTCTTGATGTGAATTTAGACTTAGTAGGATAGCTACCTTTTTCTTTTTGTGGTTTGGTTGATAGACCCATTGCCATGATTATTTTGGTGCATGTTTTATATACTTTTAGTAGTCTCACCCTTGTGAAACTAAGTATATTTTGGGTTTATTAATATCTTGGTATGAGAGTGGCACACCCACTGAATCCATGATATTAAGGTTGTGAGATATGTTCCTCCAACCTTAAGCTGTCTTATTTAATGGCATTTCTGCCAAGTGTGTTTGTTTGATTGTTTGCTCCATTAATAATTGTGTGATTTGTTATTATTAGATTTCCTTGCTGTATGTATTGTTATGTATGGTTTCTTGCCTTGATTGGTTCTGAATGTGTGTCCTTTATTCCTTTTTACGACGTTAGAAAACGAAGAGGAAGGAAGTGTCGTGAAGCTCTGTTTCAAGTTCCAGTCACTCCAAAACCAGGGACACAAGGAGATACCAGGCAAGCCATCCTGATGCTTGCTGATACAATACTTATCATTATCTATCATGCATGTTTTACCTTTGAAGTTTTACAAAAACTTGGTTATCAAAACTATTTTTGATGTGGAATTTACTACTATACTATATTATAGGTTACTATCATGCCAGTAGTTAAACTTGGTAATACCAAGCCCATAAGCCACCATATGGTATTATTTACCATCAAATATACTAGTCCCTAAGTGGACACCCTAAAATTGTGATTCTACAAAACAAAGGCTTTACGGAAAAACCCGGAGAAAAGGCGGATCCTTGTTCTCCGGAGGAATGTGGAAGTGGTCATTTTTGAGAAAATGGTGTTTTCAAAAATGACACATAACCTAGTCTTCGCCGGACAACCTTTACCGTACTGCCACCCTACCCCAACATGGGCAAGGGGCTTAACTTGAAGTTTGTTCTTATTAGTGTGTGCTATCTCAATGTGCTATAGGGGATGCGATCCTCTGAACCGAATGTCGTGGAGACATATAAAGTGTGGGATTAATTTTTCCTCCGGATGCATCAGTTGAGGCATCCTGGCTCGGCGGGGATTAGCTCGGTGCCGGGGATGTGGTAAAACTCAACTGAGGGATAGGCATATTCTAGCTTGAACATAGTGGATGGTTATGATCAGATACCTGATGTTTACATACTGTTGTTACAGTCCGTGATTGTTCACGGGAGGTGTACTGGATCTGGTGGATGTGTACACCTCTGCAGAGTATAACTTTTTCGAAGAAGCCGCGTCCTCGGATATGGACAGTTGAATGGCCATGTAGCTAGCATTGTGTCAATGTTTTCAAAAAGGAAGTTTTTGAAAAGGGAATTTTGGAAAGGAAGTGTTGAACTTGTGAAGTTCGGAAAGGAATGGAAACTTATACCGTGGAGGTATCGTCGATGATGAAAAGCCAGATGATGCTATACAAAACAAAATGTTTTGCAAAGAAAACCTTTTCTACTCTAAGCAAGAATTCTGGAAACTGATTCCAAGAAGTTTTGCAAAGAGAAAATATTCTTTAACAAAGTTTTACAAAACCTCTTGTACATGTGATATCTACCAGAGAAATAAAACTATATTATTTTATTTTCTTCTGAAGTATCTTCTTCAACGAAGATACAGATAAACTTGACTGCAACTGTGGTGTCATCATACATGAACACCATTGATAGCGAACCCTATTTATAGCCTACCTATTCCACCATATAAGCATACTTGCATGTTGGTAAGTGACATGATGGATGTCTTGCTGAGTACATTCAAATGTACTCATTATGGTTTCGCCCCTGGTATCTACTTGCCAGACTTTGAGAAGGAGCCTCCGAAGGATATCTATGAAGAGAAGTACGGAGTTGACGGCTTTGCGAACTAGGATCGTCTCCGGGTCAGCAGCCTGTAGGTTAAGGCGTGACTTGGGCTCAACTACGTTGTGTTTTAATTGTCTTCCGCTGTGTTTGTTAAGTTGCCTGCCCTTGTGGCAGTTGCGTTAAACTTGATCATGTGATATATGTGTAATACCTTTATGTATTCGTGAAATGGATGATGTATTTCTGTGTGCCAACTGTGTATGTTGTTCACGACTGATCTTTCTGGGATCGTGAATGTATGCATACGGAGGGTTTCAGACTGCCGGTCTGGGGTCCTTACATTATCATCCGAACCCGCTCAGGTATTAAGTTGCAAGCAACAGATAATTGCATTAAACAAAGTGTGTAATGTAAGCAATGATTATGCACGCGGGCACTCTCACCGTTGTTTTCTCCCTAATGGCAACATCACATCCCCCTTCACGTTTCTGTCACTCGAGCAAGGCAACAAGGAGGCATGAACCCACTATCGAGCATAAATACTCCCTCTTGGAGTCACTAGCAACTACTTGGCCAGAATAACCTCTAGCAACGGAGAGCATGCAAGATCACAAATAACATATGCAAATAAAGACTATAATCAACTTGGCATAAGGTCAATATTCATCGGATCCCAGCAAACACAGGACAGATAATTACATAAGATCAATCTCGATCATGATAGGAAGCTCACAATATATCTAAACATGTAGGCATATGAGGAGAAGACAACCATCTAGCTACAGCTACGAACCCGTAGTCCAAGGATGAACTACTCACGCATCACTCTGGAGGCAGGCATGGTGATGAAGAGGCCTCCAGTGATGATCTCCTCTCCGGCAGGGTGCCGGAAACAGCTTCAAAACCCCCCTGATCTGGGGTTGACGGTGACGGCGGCTGCGGAACTTTTACGGGGATTTTGATCAGGTGTTTAGGGTTTTCCATCCGGGGGGCTTAAATAGGCGAAAGGGCGAAGGCGGTGGCGCTCCAGGGGCCCCACACCTATAGCTCGTGCGGCCAGGGGGCGCGCCACCCTTTGGTGTGGCCCCCCGTTGCCCCTCTTCGGCTCCTCTTCGGTCTTGTAGATGCTTCCGGGAAAATAGGACTTCCGGGCTTCGAATTTTCCAATTCCGAGAATATTTCCAGAACAACTTTTCTGAAACTAAAAAAAACAGCAGAAAACAGGGAACTGGCTCTGTGGCATCTTATTAATAGGTTAGTCCGGAAAATCGATAAAAATGACATAAAGAAGGGAAAAAACATGTAGCAATTGGCATAATATGATCATGGAGCATCAGAAATTAGGGATACGTTTATGATGTATCAAGCATCCCCAAGCTTAGTTTCTACTCATCCTCGAGTAGGTAAACGATAAAACAATAATTTCTGAGATGGCATGCTACTAACACAAACTTGATCAATCTAATGTAAAAGCATATGCACGCTGAGATCATAAGACTTTAAACACAGGCATGATAAATAAAACTTTAATAATAAAGCATAGAAATTACTTTGCATCATGAAAAGTAACTCAAATAAAGGATCATGAATAATAATGCAAAGAAAGGTAAACTTTTGTTTCAGGTATAGAGAAAGCATGGCAAAGTGATATTTCGATAGTCCTTAAGAGTGGGGCAAAACATAAATGCCGGGACACCTTCAAAGTTCAAGAGGAAGACTAGAACAAATAATTTAAGAACAAATAATAACACATCATGAAGTAATTATTGATGCTTATGGGACAAATGCACATAGAACTCAGAATGGCAAAGATGCTCTCTCAACTATGCATAAAGTTAGAAGATGGAGACTCAACATAAAAGTAAAAGAAATTCCCTTCGCAGAGGGAAGCAGGGATCACTCATGTGCTAGAGCTTTTATTTTATTAAACAGAGGTATTAAAAGTTTGACAATTGTGGAGGAATGTCTATATTTTGGGAGATGTATGCTAATGTCAACGAATGGTAAACTGAAAATACAGTACGTCACAAGTCAACTAGATTCACAATAGCGGCTCCCATGGTGAAGGACGCAACTGGTGTATAAGGTCATCCCTCTTTCTCTTTTGTTTACACAATTATGCTTTGACTGATAAATCAGGGGCAAAAATAGTGAAGAGAATTTGTATGTATTAATTTGGGGCTGGGCACCCCGCTGTCAGCTCTTCTATCATTTGGATAAGTGGATGAAGACACTAGTCCATGGTGTGAAATCCAATCAACAAGTGAGATTAAGATTCTCTATTGACGTCCTCATGAGCAAAAACAGGAACATAAAGCAGGAGTAATTTTGAAGGTTTTAAAGGTAACACATGAGCAATTTACTTTGGAATGGCAGTTAAATACCACATGTAGGTAGGTATGGTGGACACAATGGGAAAAACTTTGGCTTAAGGGAGTTTAGATACACGAGTAGAGCTCATACTCAGTACAGGTGGAGGCTAGCAACAGACTGGGAGCGACAAATCAAGAGAGCATAAGAGCCATAATCATGCATAGCGACATAAGCATCATTAATTAAAACATAAGAAGTATCACAAGTTCAAAAACTAAGTGCTCATGGAGGCTATTCGTGACTGGTTTGTAGTCATAAACATGGTGTGAGCTTACGCCAAGTCAACCAAATAAAACATTCGAAAGAGAATACCATATATTGATGCTTTACTATGACAAGAACAACTCATGAATCTTTCAATACATATTAAACACTCTCAGCTATTTGAGTCTAATCATGCTAACCTATAACCACTAGGATTTAAAACTAAAATAACATTTAGCATGGCATAAAAAAATTCTAGCCACAGTCTATACAAGCTTCTACTAGTACTGTCATAAATTCTACTTCAAGCAGCAGTTTTCTTTTGTTTCTCCCAACAAGCACCATACGAAACATGCTTTAACAAAAATACTATTTATGATACAGAAAGAAAACATGAGAGTACTCAAATAATACTACTAAAACTAACAGCTCTAACAAGAGATGCATGCAAAACAGGAGCTGAATAAATGCAGCAGTCAAACAGAGACTAAGAATACAACATATTCTCAAGAAAAAGCAGAGCGTGTCACTCTCCAATAAAAGAATGCTGGGGTACAACCAATATTATTATGAAAGTAAAAACAAACTAAAATCAAAAGCAAAAGAAAACTGAAAACAAAAACAAAAGACGCTCCAAGTAAAGCACATAAGATGCGACCGAATAAAAATATAGTTTCACTAGAAGTGACATGATAATTTGTTGATGAAGAAGGGGATGCCTTGGGCATCCCCAAGCTTAGACGCTTGATTCTTCTTGGAATTTTCTTGGATTTACCACCGGGGCATCCCCAAGCTTAGGTTTTTCACTCTTCTTGATCACATCATATCATCCTCTTCTCTTGACCCTTGAAAACTTCCTTCACATCAAAATTCTCACTATCTTCATTAGCAACGTTAGTGCAATTGAAATAAGAAATTTACATGGTTCATTTTCAACACAAGTCTAACACTCAAAAACACATTAGCTACTTTCACAACTTCTTTCAAAACTCTTTTTCACAAAAGAACACCAAAAGAAAGAGATTAAGATGCAAATGCAATAAATGGCAGAAATCTGTCAAAAAACAGAACAATAGGTAAAGATCGATTTTTTCAAAAATCTTATGTTGCTCAAATCAAAAAGTGATATTCTAATAAAAGTTTCGTATATAACTCAGGATTAAGCACAAAACATCTCAGGTCCTTTTGAATTTTTTGTGATGTTTAACGGAATTTACAGTGGACAGCAGAAATCTGTTTCCTGCGCAGAAATCCGAAATATAGGCTCAACTTTCCACTAGTGGCTTTACTTGGCTCAACAAAAACTCAAAAGAAAATATAAAGCGGGGTTGCTAAGGAAATAGACAACACCCAGGTGCAATCACACAAAATAAAACAAAGGAAAACTGAAAGAAAATAGAGAAATAAAACGGGTTGTCTCCCGGTAGCGCTTTTCTTTAAAGCCTTTCAGCTAGGCATAGAAAAATCAACTCAAGTATTTCCAAGTGAAGCATTCAAATAAAGATTTGGCAATTCTTTAGTAATGCATTGTATTTTATCTAAGTGGGTTTCAGAGGCTCCTCTCTTAGTACTTTTAGGCTTACTATTTTCATCAAATAAGTTCTCAGGAACAATCCAATCAAAATTCTTTTCTTGGGCTTCGTGCAGAGCTACTAATTTAAAGAGGATTGGTATTTTATCTTTGTTTTAATTATTAGATTCAGTTCTTTCTAGAGCACCAACAATGTCAACACATGAGCCAAGCATATTAAAATGATCAAAAACTTTTCTAGCTTCTATAGCAACATCCCCAAATTCTTTAAGCATAGTTTCTAAAATGAAGTTTCTTTTCTCAGCATCTTCAATGTTATTCAAGTTGAGGAACATATGTTGCATTATGGGATGGAGGTTAAAAAACCTAGCTTCTAGCATGTGACTAAAGAAGTTGCAGCAGTCTCGTAATTGGGAGCAAGTTCTACTATGGATTTTTCCTCAAAGTTGTCATGCTTACTAACATGATCAAATAATTCTTTGACGGTGTCCTTTCCAAGTATAGAACCACTTCCTACCGGCAAATCTTTCAAGGTAAACTTAGGGAACAACATGATGAGAGGTTAAAATAAGAGCAAAATAGCAAAAATAACAACAAACAAAATAAATAACAGCTATGAAGTAAACTAATTTTTTTGTGTTTTCAATAAAGAGAAATAAACTAATTTTTTGTGTTTTTGATATAGAGAAATAAAAAAAGACAAAAATAAAAACAAGACAATAAACAAAATAAAGAGATTGAGAGTGAGAGACTCACCTTGCCAGAAGACTTCCTTCTCCCAAGCAACGGCGCCAGAAAAATCCTTGTTGCTGGCAGAGTTAAATCCTTTCTCTGTGTTGTTGGGAACCCCAAGAGAAAGGTGTGATGAGCACAGCGGTAAGAGTTTTCCCCTTAGTTAAGAACCAGGGTTATCAATCTAGTAGGAGAAAGAGAATCTTTGAAAGATTGATGCCACTGATGGTGGTGCTGGCGCTTCACCGGTGTCAGCAACAACGTGGAACCTGCACACAACACAACCAAAATACTTTTCCCCAACGGTACAGTGGCGTTGTCAATCTCACCGGTCTTGCTGAAAACAAAGATTCGACGTATAGTGTGGAAAAATAGTGCATGCTTGCAGAAACTACAGAGAGCAGGAAATTGTCGTGGTTTGTTTAACAGTGTGGAAAATGGACCGGGGTTCGTAGTTTAACTAGTGGTGTCTCTCCATAAAAGATAGCATGCTGGGTGAACAAATTACAGTTGGGCAATTGACAAATAGAGGTTGCACCGTAGTGCACAATATGACATGAAGATTACTATGCTATTTAGTGCGGGCATTACAACAAGATACATAAACTGACATCCATCTGCATCTATGACTAATTATCCACCCTCATGTTATCATCCGAACCCCCTCAGGTATTAAGTTGCAAGCAACATATAATTACATTAAACAAAGTGTGTAATGTAAGCAATGATTATGCACGCGGGCAATCTCACCGCTGTTTTCTCCCTAATGGCAACAACACATCCTCCCCCTTCACGTTTCTGTCACTCGAGCAAGGCAACAAGGAGGCATGAACCCACTATCGAGCATAAATACTCCCTCTTGGAGTCACTAGAAACTACTTGTCCAGAATAACCACTAGCAACGGATAGCATGCAAGATCACAAATAACATATGCAAATAAATACTATAATCAACTTTGCATAAGGTCAATATTCATCGGATCCCAGCAAACACAGCACAGAGAATTACATAAGATCAATCTCGATTATGATAGGCAGCTCACGAGATCTAAACATGGAGGCATATGAGGAGAAGAAAACCATCTAGCTACATCTACGAACCCGTAGTCCAAGGATGAACTACTCACGCATAACTCCGGAGGTAGGCATGGTGATGAAGAGGCCTCCGGTGATGATCTCCTCTCCGGCAGGGTGCCGGAAACAGCTTCAGAAACCCCCTGATCTGGGGTTGACGGTGACGGTGGCTGCGGAAATTTTTCAGGGATTTTGATCAGGTGTTCAGGGTTTTTCATCCCGGGGGCTTAAATAGGCGAAAGGGCGAAGGCGGTGGCGCTCCAGGGGACCACACCTATAACTGGCGCGGCCAGGGGGCCGCGCCACCCTATGGTGTGGCCCCCCTGCTGCCCCTCTTCGGCTCCTCTTCAGTCTTCTGGATGCTTCCGGGGAAAATAGGACTTCCGAGCTTCGAATTTTCCAATTACGAGAATATTTCCAGAACAACTTTTATGAAACTAAAAAACGGCAGAAAACAGGGAACTGGCTCTCTGGCATCTTGTTCATAGGTTAGTCCGGAAAATCGATAAAAATGACATAAAGAAGGGAGAAAACATGTAGCAATTGGCATACTATGATCATGGAGTATCAGAAATTAGGGATACGTTTATGACGTATCAGCGGGTCATCTACTACATTAGCAGTAGTAGCAGTACTCTTAAAACAGAGAACCCAAAGGATTCTCCATAATGAAATAAAGCAGCATACAGAAATAAAAACAGCACTCACAGTAAAAGTTTCTCTTACCAATAGTGCTTCACTCCGCAGCAACAGAGCCAGAAAATAGTCTTGATGACCCACAAGTATAGGGGCTGTATCGTAGTAGTTTCGATAAATAAGAGTGTCGAACCCAACGAGGAGCAGAAGGTGTTGACAAGTAGGTTGGATAGAGGATTCGCTGTAACACTATCAAACAGGTTTTTGGTGGTTTTTGATATAGCATATAAATAAAGTACAAGTAAATAAAAGATAGTAAATATAATTGCAGCGAGTGGCCTGATCCTTTTTAGAGAAAAGTACAAGCCGGTTGGTCTACTTATGATTACCAAACATTCTCGAGGACACATGGGAACTTCTTCAGGCACTTTTGTTTCATACAGTTGATTAATATTTATTGTTTTGATAGGTGTTGTGTGGGTGAACCTATGCTAATGCACCACCCAACTAGGACTAATACATACTTGTGATTAAACCCCTTGCAAGCATCCGCAACTACAAGAAATTAACTAAGATAAATCTAACCACAACTTTAAACTCTGGAATCCTACACTCCCTCGTGCATCGGTTTTCTAACGGGGTTTAGGTTTTTTGTCACTCCGACAACCCCACAATTAGTATCCATAAACACAATGCATCCCTCTAGGCCCATAAAGGTGAAGTGTCATGTAGTCGACATTCACATGACACCACTAGAAGAATAGCACCACAACTTAAATATCAAACCATTAGATATTACTTCAACATAATTCCACTACTAACATCTTGATTTCTCCCATATACTCAAGAACTAAACAAACTACTCATAAGACATCATATGGAACATGATCAGATGTGATATAATGATGAATAACAATCTGGTCATAAAGTGCAAACACCAATAAATCTCGTAGCATCAACTACTAACAAGTAATCAACACCAAGAGAGAGAGAGAGAGAGAGATAGAGAGAGAGAGAGATCTAGTGAAGAACAACGATATAGAACCCTAATTGTTACAGAGGGACAGAGGTGGAGGTGAGGATGATGATGATGATGACGATCATGATGACGATGATGATCTTGATGATGCCCAGAGCGATGGCGGTGACGATGGCGATGATTTCCCCTCTCCAGGGAGGAATTTCCCCGGCAGATTTCTCCCTGTCGGATTGCTTTTCTCTTTCTATTGTTTTCCACCTCGAGGAGGTGGTGTAATATTTCCTCGATGGTTCTGTAGGTCTTAGGGTTCCCTCGGGATAAAGTACGCGAAAGGAGGCGGCGAGAGGTGGGCCAGGGTGGCCACACCACCCCGAGGCGTGACCAAGGGGGCTAGTGGTGTTGCCGTGTGGGCTCCTGGTGGACCCCCTTTGGCTCTCCTCGTCGATGGCTCCCTCTTCTGTACTTTTAAGACTCCTCTGATGCCCCCTTCTTATTTTGATCTTCAGAAATAGGGTATCTTGTCGGTGCTTTTTCCATCAAATTTCTGGTCCCGGTGATTATTCTCCAATAATTATTAAACGTGCAAAATAAGATGAAATAACATAAGTAATGCATCATAACATGAAATATATCGATGAATAAAAAAATCAAGATATAAAATAGTGATGCAAAATGGACGTATCAGTCCCTAGAAGCTCATGCAAAAATCAGATGTCCGCTGAAGAAGTTGTGCAGACCAAAGACCTAGTGACCCAAGTCGCCACTCTGAAGGATGAAGGGCTTAATGGGACTCACCTGGATGTCGTGTTCCTCAGGTGTTGATTACAACCTCTAAAGGCTCGGGTATTCCCTATGTGGGCTTATTCGAGTGCTGACTCGACCCACCGTTTGCATCATGAGGAACTCTCGTGTAATGAACTCGAGCAGTGTCTGCGTCAGATCACTCGAGTGAAGTAGAACGAAGCAGTCGATTTGAATCCTGCTCTGCCTCCACTTTGCTCCTCAACTGACCGCACCAAGGTGAGTTTTTCCTTTTGTTTTCTGATTTTTGCTTTTCTTTCAAGTGATTTTCTCTTTCGCTAATTGGCTTCTTTTTCTCTACAATCTTGACGTTCTTCCAAGTGAACCGCCCAAGGCGGGTACCATCCCGTTTGTGGAAGGTTTGGCTGAGGCAGCTGTAGTTGATTTGGACTCTATCCCCTCAGTCGCTACGGCAAAGTCTTCTCGAGAGGTCGATGATCTTGATGACTTTCAAGAAGCAACTGCTGACGAGTCTCGAGCGGCTTCCAAGCGTATTCGAGTGGAAGATGATGTTGGGGAAGCCACCTTCAGGGACTCGAGTTCCTCGAGTGCAACCCAAGGAGACGAGTTGAGGAACCCAATTTTTGTTGTTCCTCTCTCTTCAATGCATCCACCTACTCCTCAGCAATCAGAAGCTCCTTCGGCTAAAAAAATCACCGAGTGTATGGCCTGGGCTCTTTGAAAAGGTAAAGTTTACTCTTCTTTCTTGTCTTATCAGTCGAATTTTTAGGTTCTAACCATTGCTATTTCAGGGCTCCCACACCTCCAAGGGCTCCAACTCCTCCTCCTGTGGTGGACCCTACTACTTCTTCGACTCCTCATGCCGCTTTGACTGTTGGGCCCACTCTTCCTACCCATGCAAATACTGGTTTGAGTTCCGCTCCAGAAGCCAATACTCATGCACCTTCGAGTTCTACGCAAAGGACTCCGGACAAGGGAGTCGTAGAAGAAGGCGCTCATAGGCACTCTGTTGCTCCTGAATCAGAAGAGAGACCTACAAGCCTAGGAGCTTGGATGGTTGACCTGATAGAAACTGACACTTTGGCTCCTGAATTCCAGGTTAGAGACCACGTGAGTTTCTTTTTTATTTTCTTTCTTTCCTTTCTTCTCATTCTGTTGGGTGCGCGATCAACGCTTCCAATGGGAGTAGCCCCCGAGTCTGGGTTTGGCTCCTTGCAGGCGAGCGTAGACTCAAGTATCCGACTCGATCATTGACTCTTATATTACTTAGACTTTCTTAGCAAGCGTGAAGGACCTAAGCATCCGCTTTGTTGTCATTGGGAGGCAAAGGGATTCTGCTTTGGCTAACCTTGCCAAAACTAAATGTGAGAATTTGCTTCAATGAATTTCTGTCATATTCCTTTTTACTTGCACATTTAGATGATTCTTTTTGCTTGGTTCTTAGAACTCTTGGTTTTGACTACTACCAAAAAGAAATCTGTTGGGGCTCGAGTGAAAGAACTCGAAGTGCAGAATATTGCTCTGCATCTAGAGGTCACCACTACTCAAAAGAGGGCTGAGGCTGCTCTTCAGAAAGCCACGGAGTCGAAGGAGAAGAAAATGGAGGCCGCCAAGCAGTTCTCTGATCTAGAAGAGACTCTTGTCCCTTGATTCCACTCCTTGCCTGATAGTTTGACAGGTACATAACCTTTTCTTTGTCCTATCGTGAGTATCCTCTAGTATTACTATACTTTTAGCTCATGGTTTCCTTATGTTAATGCAACTGTTGTCGAGTGTCCTCTTCCTTCTCGTCGACTACGAGAGGGTCCGCTGCTGGACGCGCTGACTTCCTCCGAGCAACAAGTGGAGAAAGCCACGGGTCTGCTAGAGAAGCTCCAGGGAGTACTTGTGTCCTTTCATGAGTGCTTGTTCCTGAAAGAAGAGGTTCCTGCCACCCTAGATGCGTTGCTGGATGTATTCCATAACACTAGTGTCCTGGCTGATTTCAATCGGGAGCTGACTTTATCGGGTGCGGAGACAGTGTTGACACTCGCCTATGCTCACGGTATTGAAGGGGACTTCGAAGCTGCGATGAACGGACCTCCACTGAACTCAGATGGGCAATATGTAGAACTCAACCCCTTTACCCTGGAGTCTGTTAGACTAGCTCATGGTCTTATGAAAATACTTGAGGCGCGAGCCAAGGCTGTTAAAGCCGCTGAGGCTACTAGGGACGCTCAGGGGGCATCTGCCGAGTCTTAGTTGTACTTTTCTGTCGATTAATAGTAGCGGTTCCTTAGTGCGGTAAATCCACATATTTGTTTGTAATGAACCTTGTGCACTGCTTTTATGGATGAAAAAGATGTTTGGCTTCTTCGAGATATATTTGATGTGTTTTCATGCTTTGCTTCTGCTGCTAAGTCCTTTATACTCGTGCCATCTCCCGATAGGAGTAGCCCCCGAGTGTGAGGCAAGATGTTTCCGTGGAACACTCCAGTAAATTAATAACCGAGTGTTTCATCCTTGATTTCTAGGCGCCTGATCCGGTTCTGTAAATCCTTCGACTTCTTCCTATTCTAACTTGGTGCAATTACTGAGCGCCAAGATTTTAAGAAAAGAGGAAGAAGTTAGAGCTTTGAAAACTCAACTCAATATTGTAGAACCAAAGGAACAAACTGCCGCAGATCGTGAGGATTTTCTCTTAGCTGAATTAGCAGCAATAACGACTGATGTAGCATGTAAGCTTTTGGGTAACTGTGTTCTGCCTTTTCCGAGTAATCTTGAATGTTACTGATATGTGCAAATAACTTTGCCTGCGGGTGTTCATGAAAATGTTGCTCAAGAAACTCGGTATGTTGAAGAGGAGTGCTTGAAGCTTTCTGCATATAGCTCGTCATCTTTCTGGTCAAATCCTAAAAAATCTCGAAGGCTTATGACTTTGAGAACTCGAGCTCAACAAGTTGGTGGAGTAATTGGCTCCTATCATGCGGCATTCTGCAATATTTATGGGGCTCTTTATCCACTCAACAGACTACTCGAGGGGTTATTCAATATGATGCGGAAGTTCAGCAGTTTTGACCATGCTAAGGCGCTCGTTCGTCGCCAATTAGTTGCTCGAGCAAAAGTTGCCTTGGCTGTTGCAAAAACTCATTACCCTCACATGAATTTGTTGAAGATTGTTAGAGGTCCACATGCGCCTCGTGGTCGTCAGCGTGTAAACATGACTTCTCGATACGAGATGGCGACTCCTACGGCTGCCGCACTCATGCGTTTGGCTGAAGAAGAAACTGATATCAAGCTACAAGATGGGCGGACCCCGCAGTTTTAGATTTTAACTAGCTGCTCCTTTAATCGTAGATGAACTTGTAGCTTTCTATATAAGAGTACTCAAACTTGTTGAATGTATGTATCTTTATATGTAAAATTTCTGTTTAGATCACTAAACATCCAATTTTTGTCGGGTTCCAGCTCTTGTTCTTAACTCTGCTGCATAGCCCCTGAGTATTTTCATGTGCGACTGCAGCTAGCAGTCACCCTATAATTTCTGTAAAAAAACGTTTTGCTGTACATCCACCGAGTATCTCGAGTGCGACTGCGGCTAGGAATTACCCTATAATTTTTGTGTAAAATGTTTTGCCGCACATCCCCCGAGTATCTCGAGTGCGACTGTAGCTAGGAGTCACCCTATAATTTCTGTAAAAAAAAGTTTTGCTGGACAGCCCCCGAGTATCTCGAGTGCGACTGTGGCTATGAATTATCCTATAATTTCCGTGTAAAACGTTTTGCTGCATAGCCCCCTAGTATCTCAAGTGCGGCTATGGGTAGGAGTTGCCTATAATTTCTGTGTAAAACATTTTACTGCATAGCCCCCGAGTATCTCGAGTGCGACTGTGGATAGGAGTTACCCTATAATTTTTGTGTTAAATGTTTTGCTGCATAACCCCCGAGTATCTCGAGTGCAACTGCGGCTAGGAGTTACCCTATAATTTCTGTGTAAAACGTTTTGCTGCACAACCCCCGAGTATCTCGAGCGCGACTGCGGCTAGGAGTTACCGTACAATTTCTGTATAAAACGTTTTGTTGCATAGCCCCCGAGTGTCTCGAGCGTGACCGCGACTAGGAGTTACCCTACAATTTATGTGTAAAACATTTTGCTGCACAGCCCCCGAGTGTCTCGAGCGCGACTGCCGCTAGGAGTTGCCCTACAATTTCTGTGTAAAACGTTTTGCTGCACATCCCCCGAGTGTCTCGAGCGCAACTACGGCTAGGAGTTACCCTACAATTTTTGTGTAAAACATTTTGCTGCACATCCCCCGAGTGTCTTGAGCACGACTGCAGCTAGGAGTTACCCTCCAATTTCTGTGTAAAACGTTTTACTGCACAACCCCCCAGTATATCGAGCGCGACTGCGGCTAGGAGTTACCCTACAATTTCTGTATGAGTTGAATGTTGCGCAGCTCCCGAGTGTAGCTGTTACACTCGGGCGATACCAGTACTGACTCATAATTATAGCTGTAGAACAGACAAAAGAAAATTCCTCGCAGCTGAGGGGTAATATTGATTTGTTCGATCTGGATACATAAATGGCTAGAATGGTCTTATTCTTAATTGTACGAAATTATAAACTAAGCGTAAAAAAGACGTAGCTGCGAGACATTCAATGGATTCTTGTAGAACTTTCCTGTCTTCTTGTCCTTGAGCTTGTATGCACTGTTTCCGAGTACTTCTCCAATCACAAAGGGTCCTTCCCATGGTGAAGTTAGTTTGTCGTGGCTTCCTTGTTTCAGTCGTAACACGAGATCACTCACGTTGAATGTTCTGCTACACACTCGACGGGCATGATAGTTGCAGAGGCCTTGCTGGTATATGGCCCTGCGCGCGAGTGCTTTGTCCCGAGACTTGTCTGCCAGGTTGAGTGCGTCCTCGAGTACTTGGTTTGAGTCCTCTTCTGTATAGGAGGCGACTCGAGGTGCATTGTGTCGTACTTCTACTGGAAATACTGCATCCACTCCATATACCATAAAGAATGGGGTGTATTATGTGGGTCTTCTTGGTGTTGTTTGCAAGCTCTAGAGTACTGAGGATACTTCCTCTGACCACGCCCCGGCTACCCGCTTAAGTGGTGTGGGTAGTCTCTTTTTTAGTCCTGCTGTGACTAACCTATTTGATCATTCCACTTACCCATTGGTTTGTGGGTTGGCGAATTATGCGTAAGTGACATTGATCCCTAGCTCTTTGCGGTAATCCTGAAACTCCTCTGTTGTAAAAAAAAATCCCGTTGTCTGTTGTGATGTTGTGAGGTACTCTGAACCTGTGTACTATAGACCTGATGAATTTTACTGTTGATTCTGCGTCTGGAGATGTTACTGGCATAGCCTCAATCCACTTGGTGAATTTATCGACTGCTACTAGCAGCCGAGTGAATCCTTCGTTTGATGATCGACTGAGCGGTCCTACCATGTCGAGTCCCCATTGTGCAAAGGGCCATACGAGTTGTATCATGTGTAATTTTGTGGCTGGTACATATCGGCGATTTGCAAACATCTGGCATGCCTCACAACATTGTACTATTTCCTTTGCGTCGTATTCTTCTGTTGGCCAGTAGAACCCGGTTCGAAAAGCTTTGCGTACGAGATTTCTGCTACCCACATGATGTCGCCAGTGGAAGGCTTTCTGCATTCAGTCAATCTACGCAGAGTGAATCGGTCCCTAAGGAACCCCCGAAAGGGCTGCCATCTGATGGGTACACGAAAGTGACGAAGTTGGTTTGACTACTGCACCATGCCACGATCGTCGCAGCGAATTGGATGATCGGGCCGAGGGCTGCCCCCTCTTCCCCTCACTCTCCTTTCCTTAATACTCACCGTCGAGTCATCAAAGCCGTCAACTAATTCAGAGGGGCTCGACTGGCCCGGTCGCCCTACACTACTGGCGCTTCCAAAGGCGAAGCCCTCGTCTTTGGTGACCAGCAAACGGAGGGCTAAAACCTGTAGTTTTGAAGCGATTGGAATTGTACTTTTTTGTTAATTGAGGAATATGTCTATTTTTCTGGGTCTATCAGACGTAATTATGGAAATTTACTGGGCTTGAAAATGCTTTTTGTTCTCATAGTTACGAAACGGTAAGAAAGATAAAATACGAGCTTGTTTTATAGCAAGAGTAATTAATCGTTGTTGTTTCAAGGTTAATCTATTTATTCGTCTAGATAATATATTTCCTTGTTCACTAAACAGGTTCCTAGTGTATGTCTAAGAGTATCTCTTTTCCTTCCTCTCGGGTGATGCACCTCTGTAGTATATCCGATATACTGCCCTTGTATAGTCGTCCGTCATGAATTGTAAATGCCTTGGCTCTATGCATCACCCGGTGTGCTTCCGTTTGATCCGTTGGGAGTTCATTTTGAGTCATGTAATCTATCAATGGCTTCATCCAGGTGGTTTCTACTTGGTTAACCTGCTCAACTATATCCATAGGTGTAGGTTCTGCTTCTTCACCCGACTGATCTTCCTCGTTTTCCTTCGAGTGCTCAGCTATTTCTTTAGCTGGTATATTTCATTTTATAGAGGGATGATCAATTTCTTCATAGAAAACGTCAGGTGGTATCGGTGCGCAGGTAGATCCGATGTTTGCTAGTGCATCTGGTTCTGAGTTGCTACTTCTGCCTATGTGCGGGAGTTCACATCCATCAAATTCACCTTCAAGTTTGTTGTCGAGATCTCTATATGCTGCCATGTTTTCTGTTGGCGCATCGCACTCCATGGTTTGCTGGACTACTAGATATGAGTCACCATAGATGGTGAATCGAGTAGCTCCGCATGTTTTGGCCATTTTCATCCTGTCAATAAGTGCTTCGTACTCGGCTTCATTGTTTGATGCATTTTTGAAGATCATCTGTAGAATGTATAGTAATTTGTCACCCCTGGGTGATATGAGTATTACTCCCGCCCCTGCTCTGGATGCTCTTTTGGAGTCGTCGAAGTACATTGTTCAATTACTCGACGTATCTCGTACTCTTGATTGTTCCAGCTCCAACCACTATGATACAAAATCCTATAGTACCTGTGATTTGATAGCTTTTCGTATCTCATAGGTTATATCTCGTGGTCCAAACTCAATTCCCCACTGTAACAGCCCAAGTATGAAAACCATCCCCTTAGAATGTTTGTTGCATGTTTATTTAAGTATTGCATCATGTCATCATATTGTTTCCATGTTGTTTGCATTTGTTTCTAAATTGTTGCATTTGTTTTCCACTGTTTTCACAACTCAAATTCAAACTTTATTCAAACAATGGTTTCATACTTGTTCTGTTACAACTTTTTGAATAAAAATCACAACTAAAAACAACCAATTTGTTTCATGTTTTGCCATAGTGATCACTTGTGAAAATGATGGTTTTAAATCAATCATTTAAATTCCAAAAGCACCTTTAAAATTCAAATCAAAGCACTAAAACAGAATCACTTTGAATTATGATGATAACAAGACAAATCATCTCCATTTGGTTATATTTAACATAGGGTTCACCCTAATAAAAACCTTGTTTTCAATAATGTTACTTAATACTCAAAAATCACTCAAATTTGGTTTATTTTCCAAACAGCAATTTAATTTCAAACTTATTGAAAACCAAACTTGGCATTTGTTTTCTAGTAACCTAATTGGCTTAACCTAATTTTTCTAAAAAAAATTACTAACCTAAAAGCCACCTTTTTCTTCCAATTTGTTTTCAGCAAAAAAAAAATAGAACAAAAACTTTAAAAGCTAGAGGGAGAGAGAGAGCACCAGCAAGCCCAGCCCAACTAATCCTTTTGGGCCCATACCCCTTCCCCCCCGGTCGTCTTCCTCGTACGGCTGCACATCCAGGCACACCACGTGGTTCAGAGAAGAAGCCAACGGTGGAGCTCCTCTCCCTTCTCCCTATAACTCCACCCCTCTGCCCTAGGGCTCCCTAACCCTAGCTACTCCCTCTTCCTTCCTCTTCCCCGCCTCCACTCTCTCTTTTCTCCCTCTCTTCCTTTCTCTGCATCACTTCTCTGTACTGAACCCAAACTGAACCGAAATTCCCTTTTTTTGCTCCGGTGATCGCCGGCCGGCTGGGGCCTCTCCGGCCGCGGTGGGGGCGGGAATGGAACCGCCCCACCGCGGGCTTCCTCGCCACCACCTCGGCGCGGACGGGGATGGCCGGAGCCGCCGCCGCCGTCCGCCCCAAGGAGGCCACGACCCCCCTGCTTCGCCTCCCTGTCCACCACGATCGACTGCCCTCCTGTTTCGCTCAGGTACCCGCCCCATCGACCTCCTCCTCTCGCCTCCCTCTATCTCCCTCCCCTCGCAAGTTTCCCCACGCCGCAGATCCCCCACGGCGCCCTAGCGAGAACATCAGTCCATGGCGACGTCCTCTCTGTTCGCAGGCAGTATCTGTTCAGGTACAGTTAGATGCAGAAAAATAAGCCCGCAGCTGAACCTTATTCCCCCCGTTTTCCCTCTCCTAACACCAATCAACAGCTAGCCCCACTGGTTCTGTCCCCCCCAGCGCAAGCAGGAGGTGGGGGGGTTCGAATCCCACCCCCTGCAGAATAAAACCCCTTTTTATTTTTGCAATGCCTTGGTACAGGAACTTCCAGCAAATCACCATTAGGTCCCTTGCTGTAATTTCTAGCTCTTGTTTAATTGCTTTCTAAGCCCTAACAGGTAATAAAAATGGCAGATTGCACCCTATAGTTGTAAATTGCATAAGAAATTTCATCCCAACTTCCAATTTTAACTTTTCAATATTTTTTCTGTCCCAAATTAAATCTCTATCCAAATATAAAATTTGTTTACTGTTTTGAATATTTTAAATTGGTGAAACATTTGAATTCTTGTTTAAATCACTTAAATTTGCAAATTCATAACTTGTTCATAAAAATTCCAAATTCAACAAAACCAAATATGTGTTCCAATCAACTTTTCATGTACTTTCCAATATAATTTTGTTTGCTGTTTTGAATAATTTAAATTGCTGAAAGCAACTATTTCTTGTTTATTGCATTTAAAATTGCAAAATAATAACTTGCTCATTTTAAATCCAATTTCCACAAATGAAATATGTTTTCATGCAAAATTAAACCCTCTTTCCAAATATAAAATTTGTTTCATGTTTTGAATAATTAAAATTGGTTAAATGATTGAAACCTTGTTTAAATCATTTAATATTGTCAAATTCATAACTTGATCAAAACAAATTCTTTTGGGGCATATAAAATATGTTTTCAAACCAAAAAAGTATAAACTTATCAAATATGAATCTTACTTAATGTTTTTGAACAAATAAAATTCAAATAAGTTCATGTTGAATTAAATTCATTTAATTCTTGCTTAACTTGTTTAATTCATAAATAATTTATTTGAAATCCTTTTTCAACAAGTGAAACATGTATTCCAACTAAAATCTTGTGTTCTTTCCAAATATAAACTTTGTTATCCATTTTGAACAATTAAAAGTGGTGAAAACAACAAATGCTTGTGTAACACCTTTAAGTAACCAAAATTTCCTAACTTAATAAATGAATTTCCAAACTTGTTAAACCTTATTTCAATTTGATTCTATTGTTGTTATTTTGCTGTTTTCCTCATATATGCATCATGCTAATCCACTTTCATATAATGATTAGTTGTAAAACAATTAATTCAACCATAATTCATGGGCTTTTCATATGCAATCCAATTGCATGTGGGTCCATTTAATCATGTTGTTATCTTGTCAACTAGTTTATTTCTATGCATCCATTAAATGGTCATGCATCATCCCATGTTTGTGCACTATGCCCTGATATTGATTGTTTGTCTTTCTGCATTGTTTGTTTGCTTCTTCTCGGATATACGACGACGTTGAGACCGACGATACTGACGACACCCCTTCTAAGGAGTTAGCTCAGTACCAGGCTACTGGGTTTGCAGGCAAGTTATCACTCACATGAACCACTGTGTTCCTTTCAACATTGGTTACCGATACTTTCCGTTGTTCTTTTCTGCTAGCCTTAGTAGTAGTTGTTTCTGTTACGAACCTATCACATGAATCCTTTTAACCCTGTTATTGCCTCACCTCCATACCTAAAAAAAACCTTGCTTGTTGCCTTAGTCTTACCTAGCATGCTTAGGGTTGCTTTTACTCGAGTCTGTTATCCGTTACTTTCTGTTACTATATCTACTACGTTGTGGGGGCTCGATGTTTAATCAATCAATCATGCTAATGTTATTGTTAAATAATAAATTTGATGATAAGGCACCGGCAGGAGGCCCTGTGTGGTTTTGAGGCCTGCTAGTGTCGACCCTAATAGGAAAAGGGTCTTGTCTACTGATCCATGATGAGCGCACTAACCGCATGTGGGAAGCGAGTATGGGCGCCCCCCTCAATTTGATTCGATTCGCATCTCGTCCAAATCGCCTCATTTAGTTCGTGTGTTCTATTTGCCGCATGCATGATTTTGCGAGCCCAGGCCAGGGTGGAACTTTTGTAGTTGGCATATAGGGGGACACGTTCTTAGAGTGCTATGAGGGTCCATTTTCTTCTGGGCTCGATTAGCCGTGCGCCCAAGGTTCTTTGGGCTTGATGCGAAGAAGAGTTGAGTTGTGTAGAGTGCCCCGCTTGGTGGAAGTGCATTTCCATCTGGCGGGTTATTCTTGCGTGTACGGCCAAATTGGTGCAACCCTGCAGGGATAATCTTCTCGAGAAGCCGTGTTTTCCGCGGTTATGGATTACTTGGTGAAAGTACTGGCTAACAAGTACTCAGGACAACTTAAACATAATGATCAAACATGTTACACCCAATGATTAATAACTTGACTAGTAATAGGTTGATGACACAATAACTTGATTCACCTTTAATACAACTGTGTGAGTTATCCTCGGACTGCTTCTTTGGATAAGGGGCGAGATCCAGGATGGGTTTGTTTGAAGTTATCTTTCAGTTGGTTACAATCCTCGATCTTATCTTCTTTCTGTTAGCCGGAAGTGGTAGAATCTCTGTAGTTGGTTAGTGCAGCCAGTTGCAGCATCTTTTATATCCCCTCTCTTCCGTTGAACCCAAGGCATCTGTGCTTGGTGTTGACGGGTTACACTTTGGTGAACTGTGAGTCTTGCTTGCCAGTACGTTTATGTACTGACCCCTTTGGGGCTGTGGTTTCCGCAGACCTACGTTTCCGAGGATCTACATGGTGGCTACTACGTGGAGTATGACGAGACTGCTGACGAGTAGATAGCGGACCCGGGCAGGATCCGAGACTTCGTGGATGGGCTCCGTCTTTTCGTTTCCGGCCTCTTAGGCCTATTTGGTTCTTGTCTGTACTCAGACATGTTGAATGCTTCCGTTGTGATGTAATGATGAATTGTTGGGGCATGTGCACTCTGAATGATTGTATTTGCTATCTCTGCTCTAATGAGAGCTATTTGCATCTTATTTCAATCTTTTGTGTCGTAGAGATCTGTTGTGATATCACTTGTTAAACGCCGTTGACGTACCATGTGTGTATGGTTTGAAGTACGTCGACGGAAGTGCCTTTGATCTCTAGTGGATAGTTTACATCGACGATGGAATAGCAGGGCTTGTGTTGTCGCGCATAAGCGCAGGCCTACCAGGAAGCTGGGACGTGGGAGCAGTTATGCCCCATAATCCAAGCATCTGCTATCCAGTTCGTACGGTGAGTATCCCCTAGAAATCAGGGTGCGACAAATGGTATCAGAGCCTGTCTGCCTGTAGGATCCCTTTTTACTGGTCGCAGTTGAGTCTAGAAACTATTTTGTAGCTATATAAAAAAAATGAAACGTGAGAGTAGGAATTCTGTTCTTTTTCTTCTTTTCCCCACCCTCCCTCCCTTTTCTGGTAAGGAAGTGCAACGATGATTTTCTCCCTTCTCATCTAAACTTTCAAGTTAGGATTTCACGTGTTTTGGGTTCTCCGTAGTACCTCAGGAGTTTTGTTCTCGTTTTTCCCCGGAGTTGCTTCAATATCCTGTTCTTTTAAAGAACCCTTCGTCCGTTGAAATCTTGTTGTTGTTTTCCACTTCAAATCTTCTACCGGCGTCTAATCAAAAGTTTCCCCGTTCACCTGCTAAACTCTTGTGCAACTAAAGTGTTATTTCATACCGGAGAATCACATTCCTTTGTGTCAACAATCTTTTCCACAACATACAACCCAATTCTGGTTCCACTAAGCAATCAAAACTCTGTTCACTCCCCGGGATCTCAAATGTTGACTTCCAAGATAAGTAAGAACAATCCAATTCTAATGGGAGGCCACATATTCCTCGTTACTCTCATGTTGATGATTCTGACATTGATGTCATTCTTGGTATTGGATTGATGTCAATAACTCTGTTCCACCATTCTAGCCAGATCCAAATGAATCAAATTCTATCCAGCTATACACCCTAGATACAAAAAACCTCTCCCGTTACTTGAAAATGTTCCGGTGGTTTCCAAATTCCCTGACATCTTTCCAGAAGATTTCCCTGACATTTTGAAATTCCAGAAAAACTATCCAAGGTGCACGATGTGTTTCACGTGTCACAAGAAGTTTCCGGACCTTTTCTTTTCTCAGTAGGAATCTCGGGGCGCGATTCCTTCAAGGGGGGGGTGTTTTGTAACAGCCCAAGTATGAAAACCATCCCCTTAGAATGTTTGTTGCATGTTTATTTAAGTATTGCATCATGTCATCATATTGTTTCCATGTTGTTTGCATTTGTTTCTAAATTGTTGCATTTGTTTTCCACTGTTTTCACAACTCAAATTCAAACTTTATTCAAACAATGGTTTCATACTTGTTCTGTTACAACTTTTTGAATAAAAATCACAACTAAAAACAACCAATTTGTTTCATGTTTTGCCATAGTGATCACTTGTGAAAATGATGGTTTTAAATCAATCATTTAAATTCCAAAAGCACCTTTAAAATTCAAATCAAAGCACTAAAACAGAATCACTTTGAATTATGATGATAACAAGACAAATCAACTCCATTTGGTTATATTTAACATAGGGTTCACCCTAATAAAAACCTTGTTTTCAATAATGTTACTTAATACTCAAAAATCACTCAAATTTGGTTTATTTTCCAAACAGCAATTTAATTTCAAACTTATTGAAAACCAAACTTGGCATTTGTTTTCTAGTAACCTAATTGGCTTAACCTAATTTTTCTAAAAAAAAATTACTAACCTAAAAGCCACCTTTTTCTTCCAATTTGTTTTCAGCAAAAAAAAAAAATAGAACAAAAACTTTAAAAGCTAGAGGGAGAGAGAGAGCACCAGCAAGCCCAGCCCAACTAATCCTTTTGGGCCCATACCCCTTCCCCCCCGGTCGTCTTCCTCGTACGGCTGCACATCCAGGCACACCACGTGGTTCAGAGAAGAAGCCAACGGTGGAGCTCCTCTCCCTTCTCCCTATAACTCCACCCCTCTGCCCTAGGGCTCCCTAACCCTAGCTACTCCCTCTTCCTTCCTCTTCCCCGCCTCCACTCTCTCTTTTCTCCCTCTCTTCCTTTCTCTGCATCGCTTCTCTGTACTGAACCCAAACTGAACCGAAATTCCCTTTTTTTGCTCCGGTGATCGCCGGCCGGCTGGGGCCTCTCCGGCCGCGGTGGGGGCGGGAATGGAACCGCCCCACCGCGGGCTTCCTCGCCACCACCTCGGCGCGGACGGGGATGGCCGGAGCCGCCGCCGCCGTCCGCCCCAAGGCGGCCACGACCCCCCTGCTTCGCCTCCCTGTCCACCACGATCGACTGCCCTCATGTTTCGCTCAGGTACCCGCCCCATCGACCTCCTCCTCTCGCCTCCCTCTATCTCCCTCCCCTCGCAAGTTTCCCCACGCCGCAGATCCCCCACGGCGCCCTAGCGAGAACATCAGTCCATGGAGACCTCCTCTCTGTTCGCAGGCAGTATCTGTTCGGGTACAGTTAGATGCAGAAAAATAAGCCCGCAGCTGAACCTTATTCCCCCCGTTTTCCCTCTCCTAACACCAATCAACAGCTAGCCCCACTGGTTCTGTCCCCCCCAGCGCAAGCAGGAGGTGGGGGGTTCGAATCCCACCCCTTGCAGAATAAAACCCCTTTTTATTTTTGCAATGCCTTGGTACAGGAACTTCCAGCAAATCACCATTAGGTCCCTGCTGTAATTTCTAGCTCCTTGTTTAATTTTTTCTAAGTCCCTAACAGGTAATAAAAATGGCAGATTGCACCCTAAAGTTGTAAATTGCATAAGAAATTCATCCCAACTCAATTTTAACTTTTCAAATATATTTTCTGTCCCAAATTAAATGCTCTATCCAAATATAAAATTTGTTTACTGTTTTGAATATTTTAAATTGGTGAAACATTTGAATTCTTGTTTAAATCACTTAAATTTGCAAAATTCATAACTTGTTCATAAAAATTCCAAATTCAACAAACCAAATATGTTTTCCAATCAACTTTTCATGTACTTTCCAAATATAAATTTTGTTTGCTGTTTTGAATAATTTAAATTGCTGAAAACAACTATTTCTTGTTTATTGCATTTAAAATTGCCAAAATAATAACTTGCTCATTTTAAATCCAATTTCCACAAATGAAATATGTTTTCCATGCAGAATTAAACCCTCTTTCCAAATATAAAATTTGTTTCATGTTTTGAATAATTAAAATTGGTTAAATGATTTAAACCTTGTTTAAATCATTTAATATTGTCAAATTCATAACTTGATCAAAACAAATTCTTTTGGGGCATATAAAATATGTTTTCAAACCACAAAAGTATAAACTTTTCAAATATGAATCTTACTTGATGTTTTGAACAAATAAAAATTCAAATAAGTTCATGTTTGAATTAAATTCATTTAATTCTTGCTTAAACTTGTTTAATTCATAAATAATTTATTTGAAATCCTTTTTCAACAAGTGAAACATGTATTCCAACTAAAATCTTGTGTTCTTTCCAAATATAAACTTTGTTATCCATTTTGAACAATTAAAAGTGGTGAAAACAACAAATGCTTGTGTAACACCTTTAAGTAACCAAAATTTCCTAACTTAATAAATGAATTTCCAAACTTGTTAAGCCTTATTTCAATTTGATTCTATTGTTGTTATTTTGCTGTTTTCCTCATCCATGCATCATGCTAATCCACTTTCATATAATGATTAGTTGTAAAAAAATTAATTCAACCATAATTCATGGGCTTTTCATATGCAATCCAATTGCATGTGGGTCCATTTAATCATGTTGTTATCTTGTCAACTAGTTTATTTCTATGCATCCATTAAATGGTCATGCATCATCCCATGTTTGTGCACTATGCCCTGATATTGATTGTTTATCTTTCTGCATTGTTTGTTTGCTTCTTCTCGGATATACGACGACGTTGAGACCGACGATACTGACGACACCCCTTCTAAGGAGTTAGCTCAGTACCAGGCTACTGGGTTTGCAGGCAAGTTATCACTCACATGAACCACTGTGTTCCTTTCAACATTGGTTACCGATACTTTCTGTTGTTCTTTTCTGCTAGCCTTAGTAGTAGTTGTTTCTGTTACGAACCTATCACATGAATCCTTTTAACCCTGTTATTGCCTCACCTCCATACCTAAAAAAACCCCTTGCTTGTTGCCTTAGTCTTACCTAGCATGCTTAGGGTTGCTTTTACTCGAGTCTGTTATCCGTTACTTTCTGTTACTATATCTACTACGTTGTGGGGGCTCGATGTTTAATCAATCAATCATGCTAATGTTATTGTTAAATAATAAATTTGATGATAAGGCACCGGCAGGAGGCCCTGTGTGGTTTTGAGGCCTGCTAGTGTCGACCCTAATAGGAAAAGGGTCTTGTCTACTGATTCATGATGAGCGCACTAACCGCATGTGGGAAGCGAGTATGGGCGCCCCCCTCAATTTGATTCGATTCGCATCTCGTCCAAATCGCCTCATTTTGTTCGTGTGTTCTATTTGCCGCATGCATGATTTTGCGAGCCCAGGCCAGGGTGGAACTTTTGTAGTCGGCATATAGGGGGACACGTTCTTAGAGTGCTATGAGGGTCCATTTTCTTCTGGGCTCGATTAGCCGTGCGCCCAAGGTTCTTTGGGCTTGATGCGAAGAAGAGTTGAGTTGTGTAGAGTGCCCCGCTTGGTGGAAGTGCATTTCCATCTGGCGGGTTATTCTTGCGTGTACGGCCAAATTGGTGCAACCCTGCAGGGATAATCTTCTCGAGAAGCCGTGTTTTCCGCGGTTATGGATTACTTGGTGAAAGTACTGGCTAACAAGTACTCAGGACAACTTAAACATAATGATCAAACATGTTACACCCAATGATTAATAACTTGACTAGTAATAGGTTGATGACACAATAACTTGATTCACCTTTAATACAACTGTATGAGTTACCCTCGGACTGCTTCTTTGGATAAGGGGCGAGATCCAGGATGGGTTTGTTTGAAGTTATCTTTCAGTTGGTTACAATCCTCGATCTTATCTTCTTTCTGTTAGCTGGAAGTGGTAGAATCTCTGTAGTTGGTTAGTGCAGCCAGTTGCGGCATCTTTTATATCCCCTCTCTTCCGTTGAACCCAAGGCATCTGTGCTTGGTGTTGACGGGTTACACTTTGGTGAACTGTGAGTCTTGCTTGCCAGTACGTTTATGTACTGACCCCTTTGGGGCTATGGTTTCCGCAGACCTACGTTTCCGAGGATCTACATGGTGGCTACTACGTGGAGTATGACGAGACTGCTGACGAGTAGATAGCGGACCCGGGCAGGATCCGAGACTTCGTGGATGGGCTCCGTCTTTTCGTTTCCGGCCTCTTAGGCCTATTTGGTTCTTGTTTGTACTCAGACATGTTGAATGCTTCCGCTGTGATGTAATGATGAATTGTTGGGGCATGTGCCCTCTGAATGATTGTATTTGCTATCTCTGCTCTAATGAGAGCTATTTGCATCTTATTTCAATCTTTTGTGTCGTAGAGATCTGTTGTGATATCACTTGTTAAACGCCGTTGACGTACCATGTGTGTATGGTTTGAAGTACGTCGACGGAAGTGCCTTTGATCTCTAGTGGATAGTTTACATCGACGATGGAATAGCAGGGCTTGTGTTGTCGCGCATAAGCGCAGGCCTACCAGGAAGCTGGGACGTGGGAGCAGTTATGCCCCATAATCCAAGCATCTGCTATCCAGTTCGTACGGTGAGTATCCCCTAGAAATCAGGGTGCGACACCCACTTTGGTACTCGTCCTATTGTGTTGTAGTTGTTGAGTATGTCTGATAATGGTGCGCTTGATACCACGGTGATAGGGTTCTCCTAAAAGTAGTGCCTTAATTTCTTTGGCATCATATATACCCCATACGCTAGTTTTTGATAGTGCGGGAACTGTTGCTTGGATACTGAGAGCACCTCGCTGAGGTAGTATACTGGTCTTTGCACTTAGTAGATGGATCCTTCTTGGGATCGCTCGACTACTAGTATTATGTTGACCACCTGCTTTGTTGCTGAAATATACAGGTACATTGGCTCCTTTGCCTGAGGTGCCACCAATACTGGCGGAGTCGAAAAGGTTTGCTTGAGGGCCCGGAAGGCTTCCTGGGCTTCAGGTGTCCACTCGAACTTGTCTGACTTCTTTAGCAGTTTATAAAAGGGGAGTGCTTTTTCTCCAAGTTTCGCTATAAACCTTCCGAATGCTGCAATTCTCCATGTCAGCTGTTGAACTCCTTTAATATTAGATGGTTCTTTCATTGATAGGATAGCCTTTATTTTCACTGGGTTTGCCTTGATGCCTCTGGCAGACAACAGGTACCCGATTAAATCTCCTTGACGTACTCCAAATGCGCACTTCTTCGGGTTCATCTTGATCTGATACTTGTCGAGTGCTGCAAATGTTTCATGAAGATCGTCGATGAGGGTTTTTGCCTTGTTCGACTTGACTACAATGTCATCCACATACACCTGAGCGTTTCTGCCAATTTGTGCCTTCTGGCGGTTCTACATCATGCGCAGGTATGTGGCTCCTGCATTTTTTTAACTCAGAAGGCATTATGGTGTACAAGTACACACCAAACACGTAATAAACGTTGCTTTTTCTTCATCCTATCGCTTCATGAAGATCTAATTGGAGCCTGAGTATGCGTCGAGGAAAGATAACCTTTCATCACCTATAGCCGAGTCAATGATCTGGTCGCTGTGCGGGAGTGGGAACCAGTCTTTGGGACAGTGTTTATTCAGTGACGTGTAGTCTATGCACATACGAAGGATTTCAGTGTTCTTCTTGGCTACCAGCACTGGATTTGCGAGCCACGTTGCTATTTCGATCTCCCGGATGAATTTCACTGCAAGTAGTCTGTTTATTATTCTCCTATCGCTCTCTGCTTTGGCTCCGAGGAGCGGCGACTAGATTGCTGGATCGGCTTTGCATGTTTGTAGATTTCTAATGAGTGCTCGACAAATTCCCTGGGTACTCCTAGCATGTCCGTTGGGGCCCATGTGAAGATTTTCCAGTTCTCATGGAGGAATTCGACGATCACGCTTACCTATGCGATAGGCATCATTTTGGACACGAGTACTCTCTTTGCTGGATCAGTCGGGTGGACTTGGTATTCCATTGTGTCCCTTTTTCACATAGAACTCCATCTCGGGTGTCATTTTCTTTGTCAAAGGAAGGATCAAGTGATCAGTTGTAACTGCTATATCCGCAAGTTCCTGTTGCATTCCGAATTATTGTGATATTTTGTTGAACTCTACATCGTAGTTGTATGATTTTTTGTAATTTGCTCGTACTTTGATTACCCTCCTAGGCCGTGGCATTTTGATCATCAGGTAGGCGTAGTGGGGTACTACCATGAATCTCACAAATGTTGTTCTTCCGAGTATTGCATTGTACTGTGATGGCCAGTCGACTACTTCGAAGTCAAGTTTCTCCTTTCTGTAATTGTCCTTCTCTCCGAACACCACTTTGAGTACTATTGCTCCTAGAGGCTTGACTGCTTTTCCTGGTACGATTCTATGGAACGAGTTTTCCGAGTACTTAAGATTGCTTATTGGTATGTTCATCTCTTTCAGCGTTTCTGCGCAAATAATGTTGATTTTGCTTCCTCCATCCATGAATATTATGTTTAGGTCATAGCCTCCGATTTGCGCCTCGAGTACTAACATTGTCTTTCCTGGGAAGATATTGGAGGCGGGTGATCAGCCCTAGAGAAGGCAATGTTTTCATCTGAACAGTTTAGGAACTCGGGTGTTGCCGGAGGTGATATTTCTGTCAAATTCACCTGCCTGGTAATTAACTTCTGGCTTATTTTAGAGGGAGCACCTTTCTGTATCATGTATATTTTTTTCGACTCTGAGTATCTGTCTTTCGGGTAACCTACCCTGTACTGTTGCAGGATTGTTGATGCTTGCTGCGCCCTAGGTGGCCCTTGTGGCGCTTGTTGTTGCTCAGGACGAGTGACTATCGGCACTGAGGGAGGTGGTGGTGCACCTAAGGCTAGTGCTACTGGGACGGCTGGGAATCCAGACTCTTGTGCTTATCTCTATTTTCTGAAAGAGGCCTCGATGAGTAGGTTGAATCTACAACAATCCTTTAATTTGTGACTGGATCTATGGATCCCATTGTCATCATCGTACATGTGATTTGGGCATGGCCCTTCGAGTTTCTGCTCGATTGACATGGGTGGCAGTCCATCTGCTCTGATCTTCCGCGGCTGCCACTCGCGTTTTATTCCCGCCCATGCTCGTGTCCTTGTTCTCGCGGCTGCTCTCGTCCCTGTCTGCGGTAGTCGCTACTCCGATTTCCTGGGGACTCCGCTGCGACTAACTCCGGCTCTATCTCATCGAAAACCTGGTTCTTGTGTTTCCCTCTTCTGTTTCTGTCATTACTGTATCTTCGGCTTCCTTCATGAGCGTAGGAGGTTTCCGTGCGATCTTCCTCGGGTGAGGGTGGGTGGGTATTACGCGGTGATTCCTGACCTTCTGCTCAGCTGTTTTCTACTTCCATGAGTTTGCTCACTGTTTTTACTCGAATCTGGCTGATGTACTCTTTCAGGTCCATTCGGCGGAGTCCTTCTTTAAAGCTATCGATTGTTGTTTCATCCGAGATATCTTCTGCGCTATTTATCAACACGATCCATCTTTGTATGTACCCGCGAATGTTCTCATCCGATCTTTGCCTACAAGCTTTTATCTGGCTGACTGTTACTGGTCGTTTGCAGGTGGACCTGAAGTTCTAGATAAAATAATAGTCGAATTCCTCCCAACAGTTGTACTTATTTTTAGACCGACTCTTCAGCCATTTTCTTGCTGCACCTACTAGCTGTAGTTGTATGTACTGCATTGTTGTTGTTTCGTTCCCTTTTTGGAACCTTAAGGTTGTGAGGTAGTGATCTAGCCACGCCTCGGGTTCCTGGTCGCCATCATAATTGGGTGTTTCGGCTGTTAGCTTGAATCGCCTCGGCTTCCTGGCCTGGCGAATCTCCTGAGTGACACAGAGAGGGTTGTAGAGATCCTCGTCGCCCAAGTCAGTTGAGTCATACTTAGGCCTTTCTTCTCGGGTTCTGGTTGTTGTTGGTTGCGGTAGTTCTATTGCTCTTTCCCTTTGCAACTTGTCCACCTTGTTCAGCGTGATCCGGTTCCGCAAATCCTCCAGGTCCTCTTGTTGGCGTTCCACTCGAGTTGGTTTGGTTTTCTCTTTCGTAGGTTTTGCGGGTGATGATATTCGCGGGGAAAATTTCTTCCCTATCTCTGTGCTTGCCATACTGAACCCTTGTACCATCTCATCGTGTACTTCTCTTTGCGGGTCGCCTAGAGTTGGGTTGATGGACATTAGGTACGTCTGGACCTGCAGAAGCCTTTCCTGAGGCGTTCTGGGTGTTAGTTTCTCCGTCGGGCGAGATTACGTTGGGTCCTGGTCAAGATCCAACACCTTTTGGGTTGTGACGCCCCGAGATCGGGCACTATGCAGATTTCAGCATTCCCGCCAAAATCCACATAATAACCGATTCCAGGTTGCCACTTGTGATAACATTACAACAGTTCATGAATATTCCGCAACAACAACAGAAAAGATATATACAAGAAGACTCAAACGAGCCAAGGATACAACTGAGACAATACAAAGATCCAAATAACAGCGGAAGAAACAACATAGCGTCCGACTACGGGCAAGATACAAATTGGACTAAGAGTCCTGAAGATAACCGATGGCGTCCAATCCCTGCCCATGCCAAGCCGGAGGGATTCCCAAGCTAACGTCGTCAGACTTCAAACCTGTTGACTGCAATGTGGAATATGCAGCCACGAAAAAGGATTCGTGGGTCAGTACGGTTAAGTACTGGCAAGTGGATAAACCATACTCACAAGATACCAGCGTAACCATTCATCACAAGATACCAATACTTTGGGTACAACGGAAAGGGAGGGGTTATTGCAAAGAAGCGGCAGCGGGCTGCACTAACCAACTACAGAAACACACTACAACTTTCGGCTACAAGAAAGGGGTAAGATAGCGTATCAGAACCAACTACAACTACTCACTAAACAATACCCATCCAATGTTACCCCCTACTAAGGAAGCAACCCAAGGAAACTCACACTGTTGATTAAGGTGACATTCATTTTGATGGTGGAAGTAATCTATATTACTAGTCAAGTTATCATCGTTAAGTGTAAGTTGTCTGAGTACTTGTTAGCCAGCACTTTCACCAAGTCATCCATAACCGCGGACAACACGGCTTCTCGAGAAGATTTAACCCTGCAGGGATGCACCAATTTAGCCGTACACGTAAGAATAACCCGCCAGACGGGGGATCAACCCACCAAGCGAGGTACTCAACACAACCCAACTCTTCTTCGCATCAAGCCCAAAGCACCACGTGATGTGCGTGCGCGGCTAATCGAGCCCCCACGAAGAAAAGGGGGACCCTCATAGCACTCTAAGACCACGCCGCCCTAAATGCCGACTACAAAAGTTCCACCCTGGCCTCGAGTTCGCACCTGCATATGCATGCATCAAATGGAAAGCCCGAACTAAGTGTGGCGATTTGGACGAGATGCGAATCGAATCAGAATTGCGGGGGGCGCCCATACTCGCTTCCCACATGCGGTTAGTGCGCTCATCATGGATCGGAGGACAAGACCCTTTTCCTAATTAGGGTCGACACTAGCAGGCCTCAAAACCACGTCGGGGCTCCTGCCGGTGCCTTATCAACAAATTATTATTACCCAAAACATTAACATGTTGTTGATTGAATTGAAACCCAACTATCAAACTAAACAGATGATAAGACGGACAGCAAGACTTGAGCGCAAACAACACTAAGCATGCAACTACGACACGAGGGCTAACGAGGTAAACAAACAACAGTTAATAGGAAGTGGAAGGAAGGCTATATCATGGCTGCAAGGTAAACATATTATAGGATCGAGACACAAGCATCGAATCATATGGCTAGCATAAGAACAACGGAAAGAATCGGTAACAAGTGATGAAAGGCAGCCATAGGCAGCAAGTGAGTATACTTGCCTGGAATCCAGCAAGTAGAGGTACATCCGAAGAACTTGTCGTTGCTCACATCATCTCAACGTCCTATCCGCGAAGAAGCAACGAACTAGAGCAAACACCGGATGCAATAATTACTTCTACGGCAAAAGATCCAGCATGATCAAGATATGGATGCATGACAAGTTTAAGGATGCATCAAAGATAAACTAGTTGACATGGTAAACATATTTAAATGGGCCTATATGCAATTTGGATTGCATTTGGAAAAGCCCATGAATTAAGGTTGAATTAAATGATCTACAGCTAACCATCATGTGAAAGTTGATTAGAATGATGCATGGAGGATGAAAGCAATAAGAAAACACCAATAGCTTCAGTTTGATATGTTGTTTACCAAGTTTGGAATTTTATTTATTAAGTTATGAAATTTGGCATTTTAAGTGAGTTACACAAGCATTTATTGTTTTCACTCATTTTAAATGTTTAAAACAGATAACAAAATTCATATTTGGAAAGAACACACAATTTTAGGTGGAATACATATTTCATTTGTTGAATTTAGATTTTAGATGAGCAAGTTATTAAATTGACAATTTTAAATGCATTAATTAAGAAATAGTTGTTTTCAGCAATTTAAATTACTTAAAATAGAAAACAAAGTTGATATTTGCAAAGTTCAGAGAATTTTGATTGGAAAACATATTTTACTTTTCAAATTTGGAGTTAAAATGAATTAGTTATGATTTATGCAATTAAATCAATTTAAATTGAGCCGGAAGCCCAACATTTAATTTAGGAGGTTCACATTATTTATCTACCCATCAAGATTAAATGTTGTTTAACATGGCGAGATAATATAAAGATGAGCTATGCAATTTTAAATGGAACCGGAACAATATTTAATTATCCCACCTCATTCCATATTTAATTATTAGGTGACATTACTATTACCCGCCCCCAAAAAAAATGCAATGCAACAAGATGAATGATTTAATATGCACGATATAGATGACATTTAGAAAATAGGCATATAGGTATAGGGTTGGGGTTTTGGGTTCGCACGTTGGAAAGAGATCTTCGGATAACGCCGGTGTCGTTGGTGCGTGGAGGAAGTAGACGTTGTAGTGGAAGTAGTCGACGTAGGGGGAGTAGCCGACATCGAGGACGTAGTCGTTCTAGGGTCATCGTCGTGGAGGTACTCGTTCACGCCGTAGAGGAAGTAGTCGTTCTCGAACCACGCGGTCATCATCGCCGAAGTAGTCGTAGTAGTCGTGGGCGATCCGCAACATCGTTGTCTCCGAGGTTGGTGGCGGACATGTCGGTCCCAATCTTCACGGCACGCACGAAGGCGGCCAACGCAAAGCGAACACGACGAAGGCGATGTAGTCGTTCACGGTTCGTCGAGGGAGTAGTCGTGGTCGTGGTTTGGTCCGAGGTCCTCGGTGTGGCGGTACTTGTCGGCGATGATCTTGTGGATGCGGTACCGTTCGGTGTACATCTCCACGGCGTCAAGGTCATGAAGACACGAGCACAATGGCCTCGTCCATGAGGAATAACGCACGGGCATGAAAGGGTCCCCGCGAGGCAAAGTGATTCTTGTGGACATTCCACCAAGCACCTGGCGGGCATCAACGGAGAGGGCGAACCGCACCGCTGCAGGTTACGGAGAGGACTGTTCGGAGGGTTGCAGCCATGGAGGACCTTGAGAAACGACGGTCTAGAGGTGTAGATGGCCACAGCGGCGGCCGGTCTTGGAGCCATGGAGGATCTCGGCCGCGGGCATGGGACGCAGTCTGCTAGGCGAGAGGACGGTCGGCAGCACTTCGGGGCGGAGGAGGATCGGGGATGGAGAGGAGGGAGGCGACGGCGTCGTCCTCGCTGCGAGGTGCCGGAGGTGAGCTCGGCGAGGTGGAGACCGACCATGGCGGCACCGCTGTGCAGAGCTCGGGGATGGGGAGGAGAGGATGCCGGCGACGGGGGCGCGGCGGCCGGCGGGAGCGGAGGACGGCCGGGCTCGGCTCGGTGCGAGGGGGAGATGAGGGAGAGGGGCGTCGCTCGGCAGGGAAGGAGGACGAGGGGAGAGGGAGGCGGTGGAGGGAGTGCGGGGTCGAGCCCCTGGCGGCGCTCTCGGGAGGAAGGAGACGATGGGGTCGCTGCAGTTGGGGAATCGATCGATCGATCGATCCTCTCTTTTTTTTCTTCCGTGGGTGCGTGCGTGTGTTCTGTGTCATGTGTGTGCGTGTGTGGCGTGAGTTCTGTGTGGGTTAGGTGGGCTTAGGGTTTGGGTGTAGGTGGGGTGGCCGGCTGGGCCTTGGCTAGGCCCAGTTCGGCTGCCTCCCCCCCCCCCCACAAAACATTTTTTTTATTTGATGTTTTATTAATTTTCCAGAAAAAAGATATTTGGAGTGCTAATACAAATAGTTTTGAGGCAGCAAATAATTTCAGGGAAAATTTAGGATAATAAGATTTGATGTAATTTGAAATAGTGTTTGAATGTTTTAAGTGAATGATGAGGCATGATGCATGACGATGCACAAACAAAAAGAAAATCAAACAAAGCTAAGTGGGGAAAATCCCCGGCCGTTACAGACGACACCACTAACAAGGATTGCGGCCTCGCAATCCGCCAACGCCAAGAGAGAGTAAGAAGTCGGACTATCGAGTCTTCGGTCACCTTGTTGATCTCCTCGACACCACTAACAAGAGGTTCTTGCTCGGGTTGATGACGATGTTTTTCCACCAGGAATCTTCCGATGATCGAACCTATTAGGTTAACAAGCTTAGAGAACGTCCGCCCATGTAGAAAACCTAACACTTTGAAAGATAGACAGGGGGGGAGACTCCAAAACAAATAAGATGGGAGGGGAAATAGAATAGAGATAAGGAGAAAACAAGAATCCTATTGAGATATTTCCAAAACAGATTTTTGCACAAATAGTTTTGACACTCTAGAAACACGACCGTTAGCGAGGTTATCCTACAGGCTTTGCGGAACCCGTTTCTTCGATAACCATTCGTATCGAAACAACATTGGGAATCGAAAACCATGCTCTGATACCATTTGTGACGCCCCGAGATCGGGCACTATGCAGATTTCAGCATTCCCGCCAAAATCCACATAATAACCGATTCCAGGTTGCCACTTGTGATAACATTACAACAGTTTACGAATATTCCGCAACAACAACAGAAAAGATATATACAAGAAGACTCAAACAAGCCAAGGATACAACTGAGACAATACAAAGATCCAAATAACAGCGGAAGAAACAACATAGCGTCCGACTACGGACAAGATACAAATTGGACTAAGAGTCCTGAAGATAACCGATGGCGTCCAATCCCTGCCCAGGCCAAGCCGGAGGGATTCCCAAGCTAACGTTGTCAGACTTCAAACCTGTTGACTGCAATGTGGAATATGCAGCCACGAAAAAGGATTCGTGGGTCAGTACGGTTAAGTACTGGCAAGTGGATAAACCATACTCACAAGATACCAGCGTAACCATTCATCACAAGATACCAATACTTTGGGTACAACAGAAAGGGAGGGGTTATTGCAAAGAAGCGGCAGCGGGCTGCACTAACCAACTACAGAAACACACTACAACTTCCGGCTACAAGAAAGGGGTAAGATAGCGTATCAGAACCAACTACAACTACTCACCAAACAATACCCATCCAATGTTACCCCTACTAAGGAAGCAACCCAAGGAAACTCACACTGTTGATTAAGGTGACATTCATTTTGATGGTGGAAGTAATCTATATTACTAGTCAAGTTATCATCGTTAAGTGTAAGTTGTCTGAGTACTTGTTAGCCAGCACTTTCACCAAGTCATCCATAACCGCGGACAACACGGCTTCTCGAGAAGATTTAACCCTGCAGGGATGCACCAATTTAGCCGTACACGTAAGAATAACCCGCCAGACGGGGGATCAACCCACCAAGCGAGGTACTCAACACAACCCAACTCTTCTTCGCATCAAGCCCAAAGCACCTGTGCGTGCGCGGCTAATCGAGCCCCCACGAAGAAAAGGGGGACCCTCATAGCACTCTAAGACCACGCCGCCCTAAATTCCGACTACAAAAGTTCCACCCTGGCCTCGGGTTCGCACCTGCATATGCATGCATCAAATGGAAAGCCCGAACTAAGTGTGGCGATTTGGACGAGATGCGAATCGAATCAGAATTGCGGGGGGCGCCCATACTCGCTTCCCACATGCGGTTAGTGCGCTCATCATGGATCGGAGAACAAGACCCTTTTCCTAATTAGGGTCGACACTAGCAGGCCTCAAAACCACGCCGGGCCTCCTGCCGGTGCCTTATCAACAAATTATTATTACCCAAAACATTAACATGTTGTTGATTGAATTGAAACCCAACTATCAAACTAAACAGTTGATAAGACGGACAGCAAGACTTGAGCGCAAAGAACACTAAGCATGCAACTATGACACGAGGGCTAACGAGGTAAACAAACAACAGTTAATAGGAAGTGGAAGGAAGGCTATATCATGGCTGCAAGGTAAACATATGATAGGATCGAGACACAAGCATCGAATCATAAGGCTAGCATAAGAACAACGGAAAGAATCGGTAACAAGTGATGAAAGGCAGCCATAGGCAGCAAGTGAGTATACTTGCCTGGAATCCAGCAAGTAGAGGTACATCCGAAGAACTTGTCGTTGCTCACATCATCTCAACGTCCTATCCGCGAAGAAGCAACGAACTAGAGCAAACACCGGATGCAATAATTACTTCTACGGCAAAAGATCCAGCATGATCAATATATGGATGCATGACAAGTTTAAGGATGCATCAAAGATAAACTAGTTGACATGGTAAACATATTTAAATGGGCCTATATGCAATTTGGATTGCATTTGGAAAAGCCCATGAATTAAGGTTGAATTAAATGATCTACAGCTAACCATCATGTGAAAGTTGATTAGAATGATGCATGGAGGATGAAAACAATAAGAAAACACCAATAGCTTCAGTTTGACATGTTGTTTACCAAGTTTGGAATTTTATTTATTAAGTTATGAAATTTGGCATTTTAAGTGAGTTACACAAGCATTTATTGTTTTCACTCATTTTAAATGTTTAAAACAGATAACAAAATTCATATTTGGAAAGAACACACAATTTTAGGTGGAATACATATTTCATTTGTTGAATTTGGATTTTAGATGAGCAAGTTATTAAATTGACAATTTTAAATGCATTAATTAAGAAATAGTTGTTTTCAGCAATTTAAATTATTTAAAACAGAAAACAAAGTTGATATTTGCAAAGTTCAGAGAATTTTGATTGGAAAACATATTTTACTTTTCAAATTTGGAGTTAAAATGAATTAGTTATGATTTATGCAATTAAATCAATTTAAATTGAGCCGGAAGCCCAACATTTAATTTAGGAGGTTCACATTATTTATCTACCCATCAAGATTAAATGTTGTTTAACATGGCGAGATAATATAAAGATGAGCTATGCAATTTTAAATGGAACCGGAACAATATTTAATTATCCCAACTCATTCCATATTTAATTATTAGGTGACATTACTATTACCCGCCCCCCAAAAAAATGCAATGCAACAAGATGAATGATTTAATATGCCCGATATAGATGACATTTAGAAAATAGGCATATAGGTATAGGGTTGGGGTTTTGGGTTCGCACGTTGGAAAGAGATCTTCGGATAACGCCGGTGTCGTTGGTGCGTGGAGGAAGTAGACGTTGTAGTGGAAGTAGTCGACGTAGGGGGAGTAGCCGACATCGAGGACGTAGTCGTTCTAGGGTCATCGTCGTGGAGGTAGTCGTTCACGCCGTAGAGGAAGTAGTCGTTCTCGAACCACGCGGTCATCGTCGCCGAAGTAGTTGTAGTAGTCGTCGGCGATCCGAAACATCGTTGTCTCCGAGGTTGGTGGCGGACATGTCGGTCCCAATCTTCACGGCACGCACGAAGGCGGCCAACGCAAAGCGAACACGACGAAGGCGATGTAGTCGTTCACGGTTCGTCGAGGGAGTAGTCGTGGTCGTGGTTTGGTCCGAGGTCCTCGGTGTGGCGGTACTTGTCGGCGATGATCTTGTGGATGCGGTACCGTTCGGTGTACATCTCCGCGGCGTCAAGGTCATGAAGACACGAGCACAATGGCCTCGGCCATGAGGAATAACGCACGGGCATGAAAGGGTCCCCGCGAGGCAAAGTGATTCTTGTGGACATTCCACCAAGCACCTGGCGGGCATCAACGGAGAGGGCGAACCGCACCGCTGCAGGTTACGGAGAGGACTGGTCGGAGGGTTGCAGCCATGGAGGACCTCGAGAAACGACGGTCTAGAGGTGTAGATGGCCACAGCGGCGGCCGATCGTGGAGCCATGGAGGATCTCGGCCGCGGGCATGGGACGCAGTCTGCTAGGCGAGAGGACGGTCGGCGGCACTTCGGGGCGGAGGAGGACCGGGGATGGAGAGGATGGAGGCGACGGCGTCGTCCTCGCTGCGAGGTGCCGGAGGTGAGCTCGGCGAGGTGGAGACCGACCATGGCGGCGCCGCTGTGCAGAGCTCGGGGATGGGGAGGAGAGGATGCCGGCGACGGGGGCGCGGCGGCCGGCGGGAGCGGAGGACGGCCGGGCTCGGCTCGGTGCGAGGGGGAGATGAGGGAGAGGGGCGTCGCTCGGCAGGGAAGGAGGACGAGGGGAGAGGGAGGCGGTGGAGGGAGTGCGGGGTCGAGCCCCTGGCGGCGCTCTCGGGAGGAAGGAGACGATGGGGTCGCTGCAGTTGGGGAATCGATCGATCGATCGATCCTCTCTTTTTTTTTCTTCCGTGCGTGCGTGCGTGTGTTCTGTGTCATGTGTGTGCGTGTGTGGCGTGAGTTCTGTGTGGGTTAGGTGGGCTTAGGGTTTGGGTGTAGGTGGGGTGGCCGGCTGGGCCTTGGCTAGGCCCAGTTCGGCTGCCTCCCCCCCCCCCCCCACGAAACATTTTTTTTATTTGATGTTTTATTAATTTTCCAGAAAAAAGATATTTGGAGTGCTAATACAAATAGTTTTGAGGCAGCAAATAATTTCAGGGAAAATTTAGGATAATAAGATTTGATGTAATTTGAAATAGTGTTTGAATGTTTTAAGTGAATGATGAGGCATGATGCATGACGATGCACAAACAAAAAGAAAATCAAACAAAGCTAAGTGGGGAAAATCCCCGGCCGTTACAGACGACACCACTAACAAGGATTGCGGCCTCGCAATCCGCCAACGCCAAGAGAGAGTAAGAAGTCGGACTATCGAGTCTTCGGTCACCTTGTTGATCTCCTCGACACCACTAACAAGAGGTTCTTGCTCGGGTTGATGACGATGTTTTTCCACCAGGAATCTTCCGATGATCGAACCTATTAGGTTAACAAGCTTAGAGAACGTCCGCCCACGTAGAAAACCTAACACTTTGAAAGATAGACAGGGGGGAGACTCCAAAACAAATAAGATGGGAGGGGAAATAGAATAGAGATAAGGAGAAAACAAGAATCCTATTGAGATATTTCCAAAACAGATTTTTGCACAAATAGTTTTGACACTCTAGAAACACGACCGTTAGCGAGGTTATCCTACAGGCTTTGCGGACCCGTTTCTTCGATAACCATTCGTATCGAAACAACATTGGGAATCGAAAACCATGCTCTGATACCATTTGTGACGCCCCGAGATCGGGCACTATGCAGATTTCAGCATTCCCGCCAAAATCCACATAATAACCGATTCCAGGTTGCCACTTGTGATAACATTACAACAGTTTACGAATATTCCGCAACAACAACAGAAAAGATATATACAAGAAGACTCAAACAAGCCAAGGATACAACTGAGACAATACAAAGATCCAAATAACAGCGGAAGAAACAACATAGCGTCCGACTACGGACAAGATACAAATTGGACTAAGAGTCCTGAAGATAACCGATGGCGTCCAATCCCTGCCCAGGCCAAGCCGGAGGGATTCCCAAGCTAACGTTGTCAGACTTCAAACCTGTTGACTGCAATGTGGAATATGCAGCCACGAAAAAGGATTCGTGGGTCAGTACGGTTAAGTACTGGCAAGTGGATAAACCATACTCACAAGATACCAGCGTAACCATTCATCACAAGATACCAATACTTTGGGTACAACAGAAAGGGAGGGGTTATTGCAAAGAAGCGGCAGCGGGCTGCACTAACCAACTACAGAAACACACTACAACTTCCGGCTACAAGAAAGGGGTAAGATAGCGTATCAGAACCAACTACAACTACTCACCAAACAATACCCATCCAATGTTACCCCTACTAAGGAAGCAACCCAAGGAAACTCACACTGTTGATTAAGGTGACATTCATTTTGATGGTGGAAGTAATCTATATTACTAGTCAAGTTATCATCGTTAAGTGTAAGTTGTCTGAGTACTTGTTAGCCAGCACTTTCACCAAGTCATCCATAACCGCGGACAACACGGCTTCTCGAGAAGATTTAACCCTGCAGGGATGCACCAATTTAGCCGTACACGTAAGAATAACCCGCCAGACGGGGGATCAACCCACCAAGCGAGGTACTCAACACAACCCAACTCTTCTTCGCATCAAGCCCAAAGCACCTGTGCGTGCGCGGCTAATCGAGCCCCCACGAAGAAAAGGGGGACCCTCATAGCACTCTAAGACCACGCCGCCCTAAATGCCGACTACAAAAGTTCCACCCTGGCCTCGGGTTCGCACCTGCATATGCATGCATCAAATGGAAAGCCCGAACTAAGTGTGGCGATTTGGACGAGATGCGAATCGAATCAGAATTGCGGGGGGCGCCCATACTCGCTTCCCACATGCGGTTAGTGCGCTCATCATGGATCGGAGAACAAGACCCTTTTCCTAATTAGGGTCGACACTAGCAGGCCTCAAAACCACGCCGGGCCTCCTGCCGGTGCCTTATCAACAAATTATTATTACCCAAAACATTAACATGTTGTTGATTGAATTGAAACCCAACTATCAAACTAAACAGTTGATAAGACGGACAGCAAGACTTGAGCGCAAAGAACACTAAGCATGCAACTACGACACGAGGGCTAACGAGGTAAACAAACAACAGTTAATAGGAAGTGGAAGGAAGGCTATATCATGGCTGCAAGGTAAACATATGATAGGATCGAGACACAAGCATCGAATCATAAGGCTAGCATAAGAACAACGGAAAGAATCGGTAACAAGTGATGAAAGGCAGCCATAGGCAGCAAGTGAGTATACTTGCCTGGAATCCAGCAAGTAGAGGTACATCCGAAGAACTTGTCGTTGCTCACATCATCTCAACGTCCTATCCGCGAAGAAGCAACGAACTAGAGCAAACACCGGATGCAATAATTACTTCTACGGCAAAAGATCCAGCATGATCAATATATGGATGCATGACAAGTTTAAGGATGCATCAAAGATAAACTAGTTGACATGGTAAACATATTTAAATGGGCCTATATGCAATTTGGATTGCATTTGGAAAATCCCATGAATTAAGGTTGAATTAAATGATCTACAGCTAACCATCATGTGAAAGTTGATTAGAATGATGCATGGAGGATTAAATAATAAGAAAACACCAATAGCTTCAGTTTGATATGTTGTTTACCAAGTTTGGAATTTTATTTATTAAGTTATGAAATTTGGCATTTTAAGTGAGTTACACAAGCATTTATTGTTTTCACTCATTTTAAATGTTTAAAACAGATAACAAAATTCATATTTGGAAAGAACACACAATTTTAGGTGGAATACATATTTCATTTGTTGAATTTGGATTTTAGATGAGCAAGTTATTAAATTGACAATTTTAAATGCATTAATTAAGAAATAGTTGTTTTCAGCAATTTAAATTATTTAAAACAGAAAACAAAGTTGATATTTGCAAAGTTCAGAGAATTTTGATTGGAAAACATATTTTACTTTTCAAATTTGGAGTTAAAATGAATTAGTTATGATTTATGCAATTAAATCAATTTAAATTGAGCCGGAAGCCCAACATTTAATTTAGGAGGTTCACATTATTTATCTACCCATCAAGATTAAATGTTGTTTAACATGGCGAGATAATATAAAGATGAGCTATGCAATTTTAAATGGAACCGGAACAATATTTAATTATCCCAACTCATTCCATATTTAATTATTAAGTGACATTACTATTACCCGCCCCCCAAAAAAATGCAATGCAACAAGATGAATGATTTAATATGCACGATATAGATGACATTTAGAAAATAGGCATATAGGTATAGGGTTGGGGTTTTGGGTTCGCACGTTGGAAAGAGATCTTCGGATAACGCCGGTGTCGTTGGTGCGTGGAGGAAGTAGACGTTGTAGTGGAAGTAGTCGACGTAGGGGGAGTAGCCGACATCGAGGACGTAGTCGTTCTAGGGTCATCGTCGTGGAGGTAGTCGTTCACGCCGTAGAGGAAGTAGTCGTTCTCGAACCACGCGGTCATCGTCGCCGAAGTAGTTGTAGTAGTCGTCGGCGATCCGAAACATCGTTGTCTCCGAGGTTGGTGGCGGACATGTCGGTCCCAATCTTCACGGCACGCACGAAGGCGGCCAACGCAAAGCGAACACGACGAAGGCGATGTAGTCGTTCACGGTTCGTCGAGGGAGTAGTCGTGGTCGTGGTTTGGTCCGAGGTCCTCGGTGTGGCGGTACTTGTCGGCGATGATCTTGTGGATGCGGTACCGTTCGGTGTACATCTCCGCGGCGTCAAGGTCATGAAGACACGAGCACAATGGCCTCGGCCATGAGGAATAACGCACGGGCATGAAAGGGTCCCCGCGAGGCAAAGTGATTCTTGTGGACATTCCACCAAGCACCTGGCGGGCATCAACGGAGAGGGCGAACCGCACCGCTGCAGGTTACGGAGAGGACTGGTCGGAGGGTTGCAGCCATGGAGGACCTCGAGAAACGACGGTCTAGAGGTGTAGATGGCCACAGCGGCGGCCGATCGTGGAGCCATGGAGGATCTCGGCCGCGGGCATGGGACGCAGTCTGCTAGGCGAGAGGACGGTCGGCGGCACTTCGGGGCGGAGGAGGACCGGGGATGGAGAGGATGGAGGCGACGGCGTCGTCCTCGCTGCGAGGTGCCGGAGGTGAGCTCGGCGAGGTGGAGACCGACCATGGCGGCGCCGCTGTGCAGAGCTCGGGGATGGGGAGGAGAGGATGCCGGCGACGGGGGCGCGGCGGCCGGCGGGAGCGGAGGACGGCCGGGCTCGGCTCGGTGCGAGGGGGAGACGAGGGAGAGGGGCGTCGCTCAGCAGGGAAGGAGGATGAGGGGAGAGGGAGGCGGTGGAGGGAGTGCGGGGTCGAGCCCCTGGCGGCGCTCTCGGGAGGAAGGAGACGATGGGGTCGCTGCAGTTGGGGAATCGATCGATCGATCGATCCTCTTTTTTTTCCGTGCGTGCGTGCGTGTGTTCTGCGTCGTGTGTGTGCGTGTGTGGCGTGAGTTCTGTGTGGGTTAGGTGGGCTTAGGGTTTGGGTGTAGGTGGGGTGGCCGGCTGGGCCTTGGCTAGGCCCAGTTCGGCTGCCTCCCCCCTCCCCCCCCCCACACACAAAACATTTTTTTTATTTGATGTTTTATTAATTTTCCAGAAAAAAGATATTTGGAGTGCTAATACAAATAGTTTTGAGGCAGCAAATAATTTCAGGGAAAATTTAGGATAATAAGATTTGATGTAATTTGAAATAGTGTCTGAATGTTTTAAGTGAATGATGAGGCATGATGCATGACGATGCACAAACAAAAAGAAAATCAAACAAAGCTAAGTGGGGAAAATCCCCGGCCGTTACATGGGTGCCTCCCATGTAGTCTATTTTCATATCATCTGTTCGCGATCACCATTTGGGGGCGGGTGGTTTTTGCAAACCACTACCCGAGGCTTCAGCCGAATGCGTGTCTGGGAGGCCGGTGTCGTTCAAATATTTATACATCTTGCTCAGCTTATTCCTGTGCTGGGCTAGTTTCCACTTGTAAGCCGTTCGTTATTCAACGACGGCGTCTGCTGGGGGAGGAAGGTCCTGCTCAACCAGAGAAGTGACCAGCTCCATTATTTCCTTTGACACATAGACCTTCGGTCGTTCGGCTTTGCCCTTTTTTGCTTTTGGTCGGGGGCCCAGAACTGGCGGGTGGGGGCAGTTCTCCGTCTCCACCATCACCGTTCTCCGGGTCTTCATCTTGGGGAGGAGGGGATTTCATCAGGTCCTCATCTGACTCTTCTCCTCCGTTTTCTTCTCCCTCGGTCGCTTCCGCATTAGTTGCGAGGGCTGCTTTGGGCGGGTCTATTACTTTGTCGTCGCTTTCGCTTTTTGAGGATGACGAGTGGGTACGCCTTTCCATAGCGACGAAATGTATGCGAGGATTGGTCGGGTAAAAGTACTTGGAACTTGCTTCCTCCATGGGCAGCGAGGGTTCCGGTACGACTACCTCTTCTCGGTGAACTCAGATAGAATCTTCCAGGCGTATTACCCCCGTGCGTCCCGCACAGAACTTTATATTGCTGATCTTCAGATCGATTGCCTCGTCGAGGCAGTCGAACATTGGGCGTGATGCCGGCGAGTGCTTGGTGAAGTCGATCGACCCGAAGTGAATCGAGTCCATCCAGATTGTCAAGTCGTAATTGGTCGATGATGAGGTCGAAGAAGCCACGAGTCCAGTGCCCCATATTCCCACATATGGCGCCAATGTCGAGGGGATGACCTCAACAATCCCCATGGTGAGGGACCTTGGATTTCGTAAGAGAAAAAAGGCGTTGGTGGACTACTCGACTTGACGGGTTACTGACCGTCGGAGTTTATTTCGATGGGGTGACAAAGGGTGTCGATTACAGGGCGTTGTTTATAGACTGAATCTGGTGTAGCTCTGAATCTAGGGTTGTCCGTCTTTCGCGACCCCCTCCCGTTCTTTATATAGGTAGCCGGGTCCCGGGGGTCGTACATGAGTAGGACTTGTTCTTGAGTCGGTTGTTATCTTTCCTAATCTTGATGTCCAAGTACTTTCCTTTCTTTGTTTCCATGCGAGCTTCTGTCGCAAGCCTTCATGCATCCTCTCGTGGACCTTATAAAGATATGCCCCCGTGGTCCGTACCGGGTAGGCCTATGGTGAGGGGTCTTTCGGGTACCCCCACATCAGTCGGTGAAACACTTTGGCCCGAAATATAAATCATCCTTTTCCGCTTCAGGTGCATGCGGAGAATACCTTTTGACGGAGTGGACTGAAGGGGATCTACTTCTCCATACTCCATTGTTCGGTGAATTCGCCCGTCGTGGTTTGTCTCTGTTTCGTCCAGCATCCCGATCCCTATGGCGAGGTGGAGTTTTTCTTCTGGCTCGCTCCTTATTCCTTGGTGGGGTCCTGGACCTCAAACGCCTGTGAGGGGGTTCGTATCTTCTGGCTTTATCGGCCGGGTTCCTCGGAGGTGGCATTACTTTTCCGTCTCTCTCTGCACAAGTTTGGCAGGGAGGACTATTGCATCCTTTCCGGTTTTTGTCTTCCCGATCATCGTTGATTGGGGTTTTGGGTTGGTCTCACGATTAGGCGAATTAGACCCGGTTCTGGATGTTGCATCCCTGTCACGATGGTCTTTCTTTTCCTTTTTTGGATATTTGTTCTTTCCCTTAGAACTTCCTAAATCTCCAGGTTTGCTTGGATCTGGTGTTACGGCTGCGGCTGTGCCAGTGGCAGTTTTGCATAAAGACGAATTTTCGTACAACTTACCAGAACACGTTTGTCCTTGCTGCTGCTGCTGCTGCAATACTTTTCCTAAAAAAACATAGACTCCTTGAAGATTTTCATCTCGGGAGTAAAGGTCTTCGTTAAGGACGGCAAACACGGCTTCTGTGTTATCGGCATAAGTTTTATAGATGTGTTCGTCCTTCGCATTTATGTTGTTTACCTTCCATTGCCAATATTGGTTGTCCAACTGTCTTTTGACTCGCTGTTTTTTCGGGATTCCGACTCTTGGCAGCCTTGTAGGCTTAATTGCTGAGCGATACTGGCGTTCGTACTCCTTGATTTCTTCATGCTGCACTTTGACAACATTTTGGGTTTTTACGAGGTTTTCTCGAGTCCAGTAAAGTTGTTGCTGCTACCACATTAATGCTTGTCTCGTGGCTTCCAGCACATCCTGTGGATCATGCATTCCAACCGGGGTTTGTAGCAGATCAACATCGTCTTGTTTCGACATTTGTGGTACTGGAACTTTGTTGGCCTGTTTCTGCTTTTTCTCCGTCGTTTTTACGATGGTGCCTCCACCAACTTCCAGGTTCCGGTTGGCTATATCTTCCAATCTATCCAAATTTTTCTTCTGTACTTTGGCGTAGAGCTTCTTGCCGGACTTTTTCTTTTTCTTGGAGGATGGGGTCTTTTTCATAGGTTCGTCTTCCGTTAATTCCCGAACATCAGAGTATTCCGAGTTATCCTCACCCTCTTCTTCTCCAATTTTCTTTATCGCCTGGTGGAGGTGTTTAGGGATATGCTTCCTCTTCTTCCTCGGTGTCCGATTTTTTGGTCGGTTTAGCCATGAGTACTTCGTGAAAGCTTTCCTGCGTGGATTTGATCTTTCTCTCAAAAGCATCACCATCATTATCGGAGTCTCTGTCGCCAGATGCAGATCCGGTTTCTGAATCCAGCTTTGCTTCAATCATCTTCCGTGTTTGCAACAGGTTCTGATTGCACCATGCCTACAAAGTGTGATGTGGGAATAGACATCTCCTAAGAGGCAGTACATCTAGTCATGCTTTGGAGGTATGCAAATAATAAAATCTTGGTCTGCCCCAATGTATGAATAAGACAGATCTGTTCCAAATCCGGCGTCAAAGCCGTCTTCTACAGGGCATAGGGCGGGTGGGATAAATTTACTTCCACCAAGAAAATCCATTTCTTCCGCCATTAAACCTATGAAGACATTAGCATATCCAATAGGAAGGACGCAACACTTACTAGGTGATCCTGTGCCGGCAGATAGGATCCGTTGTCGATGAAGTGTCCGAGTTTTCGTCGAATTCCAGGCTTCCGATAGTGATTGTGCTGCCGATTCTCCCAAGTATCCCCGCTCGGAACGTGACCCCAGACGCCGATGGCCCCACGGTGGGCGCCAACTATCGAGTGTTCTTAGTAAGGTTCATTGCAGGGGTGCCATAAGCCTGATGGTAGAGCATGGGTGGTGTAACATCCCAAGTATGAAAACTTCCATTTAGAATGTTTGTTTCTTGTTTTATTAAAAGTTTTGCATCATGTCATCATACTCATTCCTTGTTTGCATTTGTTTTCATTTTGTTCTCTTCTGTTTTCCTTTGTTTTCACAATTGAAATTCAAACCAATATTTCAAATGCTTGTTCATACTTGTTATGTTACAACTTTCCAAATAAAAGGTTCAAATTAAACTTCCATTTGTTTCCATGAAAAATAAAAAGCTCAACTATTAATTTGTTCCTTAATAATCCACTTAATACAAATTGCATTCAAAATTCAAATCACATATTACAAACAGCACCCAATTTGAAATTATGAAAATTACCAAAACAATTCTAATCATTTGTTTCCATTTAAACTAAAGGTTCAAACTATTTAAATCTTGTTTTCAATATTTCACTTAATAATCAAATTCGTTCAAATTTGAATCAATTTACAAACATCACTTTTATTTTTGAACTTTTGGAAAACAAAACTTGGCAGTTGTTGTTGTCACATATTTAAGCAACACCACATTTTTTTTCTAAATTTTTTTCTAACCCAAAACTCATCTTTTTCTTCCTATTACATTTCAGCAAAAAAAAAAGAAAACAGAAAATTTAAAAAAGAAAAGAGATGGGAGGTCAGGCAGTGGGCAGGCCCAGCCCACCCAAGCCAGCCCACTGCCACTTACCGGTTCGCCTGTCGTCGTCAACATGTACGGCAAGCATCCGAGCGCCTCCACGTCGACGCCGTCGCGCGGGAACGGCCAGCAGCTGCCCCCTTGCCCTATAAAACCTAGCCTAGCTAGCCCGGGCGCTACCCTAACCCTAGGCCTACCCTATCCCCCTCGCGCCGCCGTCGTTCTGCCTCTCTCTGCCGACGATTCCTCCACCTCTGAACCTCACCGGCGCCACTCTCTGAATCCACGATGCTCGTCGCAGTTGCCACCCTCCTCCTCCCTGGCTGACCGCGGGGATCAAACCGCCGTAGCATCCTTGACATCATCGACACCTGCACGACGCCAGCAAGCCCCTGCTTCAACGCCGCCGTCCTCGACGTCGTCGCCGGCCTTCCACCACTGCGGCGTTCCCTCACAGTGAGCTAACCATCTCCACCTCCTCTCTATCCTCTCTGCATCGCAAGCGCGAGCACGCACGCTGCACCACCCTACGCGCACAAGCCCAGCAGCAGCACGAGCACGCCGAGCCCGGCAGCTCGCCGACAGCGTTTGTTTCCGTCAGGTTCAGAAAGGTGCAGGTTTTCGTCAGTTTCAGTTAGCGAGCACGAACTGAACCTTAACCTCGTTGCACATGCTATACTGACAAGAACACTTCGCTACCGCACTGGTAGCAGCACAGCGAGCGCGCAAGGGCGCAGGTTCGAGCCCTGCCCCGCGCGATTAAAACCCAACATTTTGCGCGAGCAGCTGACAGGCGTGGCCCATCTGTCAGTGGCCACTGCTGCCACGTGAGCGCCACGCGGCCAGGGGCCCTCTGTCAGTGGCTAGGGCTAGCCACTGCAGAGTGAAAAACGTTTTTCAGCCTTTTTCTTTTCAATTTAACTCCTTTTTCCATTACAGATTGGTCCCTGTAAATAAATTGCTAATAACTTTTAAATTACAAATCCAAATAAAATAAATAAAACATGTTTGTTGAACCAAATTAAATTCTCTACATGTTTACATCATTTCTTTTCTGTTTTGAATAATTCAAATGCATTCAAATTTCAAATTCAAACAATTCATTTAAAATTTGATTAATTGCATAACTAATTCAAACTTAATTCAAATCACCCAAATAAAATATGTTTTCCATGCTATTTTTGAACCATCTTTTTAAATATAAATTTTGTTTCATGATTTCAATAATTAAAATTGCTTAAATAATTTAAACCTTGTTTAAATCATTTAAATTTGCTAAAATTCATAACTTCCTTAAATTAAATTATTTTTGAACTTATAAAATATGTTTTCAAACTAGAAAAGTATAACCCTTTCAAATATGAATTTGAATTTATGTTTTGAACAAATAAAATTCAAATAATATTCATACCTGAATTAAATTCAAATAAATCTTGTTTAAACTTGTTTAATTCATAATTAAATCATTGTAATTCCTTTTTGAATAATTGAAACATGTAATCCACCTAAAATTTTGTGCTCTTTTCAAATTTGAACTTTGTTATCTATGTTGAACAAGTAAAATGGGTGAAAACAACAAATGCTTGTGTAACACCTTTAAGTAACCAAAATTTCTTAACTTAATAAATAAATTTCTAAACTTGGTAAACCTTATTTTAAATTGTTTCTATTGTTGTTATTTTTCTGTTTTCCTCATCCATGCATCATACTAATCCACTTTCACCTGTTGGTTAGTTGTAAAACAATTGTTTCAACCATAATTCATGGGCTTTTCATATGCAACTCAAATTGCATATGGGTCCATTTAAACATGTTAGGTTACCATGTCAACTAGGTTATTTCTATGCATCAATTAAATGGTCATGCATCATCCCATGATTGTGCACTATGCCATGTTATTGATTGTTTATCTCTCTGCGTTGTTTGTTTGCTTCTTCTCGGATAGACGACGACGTTGAGACAGACGATACTTACGACACCCCTTCTGAGGATCTAGCTCAGTACCAGGCTGCTGAGTTTGCAGGCAAGTATTCACTCACATGAACCATTGTGTTCCTTTCAACATTGGATACCGATACTTTCCGTTGTCTATTTCTGCTAGCCTTTTGAATCGTTGCTTCTGTTCGATCCTATCACATGTTATCCTTTAACCCTGATATAGACTCACCGCCACACCTATAACCCGTTGCTTGTTGCCCGTGTCTTACTAGCATGCTTAGGGTTGTTTCTGCTCGAGTCTGTTACCCGTTACTTTCTGTTACTATATTTTTATTATGTTCTGGGGCTCGATGCTAAACCACAACCTGTTAACTTTGAGGTAATAATAATTTGCTGATAAGGCACCGGCAGGAGGCCCGACGTGGTTTTGAGGCCTGCTAGTGTCGACCCTAATTAGGAAAAGGGTCTTGTCTACTGATCCATGATGAGCGCACTATCCGCATGTGGGAAGCGTGTATGGGCGCCCCCCTCAATTTGATTCGATTCGCATCTCGTCCAAATCGCCACACTTAGTTCGGGCTTTCCATTTGATGCACTCATATGCAGGTACGAACTCGAGGCCAGGGTGGAACTTTTGTAGTCGGCATTTAGGGCGGTGTGGTCTTAGAGTGCTATGAGGGTCCCCTTTTCTTCGTGGGGCTCGATTAGCCGCGCACGCACAGCACGTGGTGCTTTGATGCGAAGAAGAGTTGAGTTGTGTAGAGTGCCTCGCTTGGTGGGTTTGATTCCCGTCTGGCGGGATATTCTTACGTGTACGGCCAAATTGGTGCACCCCTGCAGGGATGAATCTTCTCGAGAAGCCGTGTTTGCCGCGGTTATGGTTGACTTGGTGAAAGTACTGGCTAACAAGTACTCATAACAACTTACACCTAACTAATGATAACTTGATTAGTAATAGTCTCATTGACACAATAACTTGAACCATCATTAATCCAACTGTGTGAGTTATCCTCGGATTGCTTCTTTGGATAAGGGGCGAGGTCCAGGATGGGTTTGTTTGGTGGTTAGTTATAGTTGGTTACGATACGCTATCTTATCTCCAATCTGTTAGCCGGAAGTTGTAGTATGTATCTGTAGATGGTTAGTGCAGCCAGTTGCCGCATCTTTTGTATCCCCTTTTCTTCCGTTGAACCCAAGGCATCTGTGCTTGGTGTTGACGGGTTACACTTTGGTGAACTGTGAGTCTTGCTTGCCAGTACGTTGTTGTACTGACCCCTTTGGGGCTGTGGTTTCCGCAGACTACGCTTACGAGGATCCCCGTGATGGCTACTACGTGGAGTTTGACGAGGCTGCTGACGAGTAGATAGCGGACCTGGGCAGGATCCGAGACATCGTGGATGGGCTCCGTCTTTTCGTTTCCGGCTTCTTAAGCCTATTTGGATTTGTCTGTACTCAGACCTTTTGAATGCTTCCGATGAGATGTAATGATGATATGTTGGGACATGTGTCCTCTGGATGATTGTATTTTGCTATCTCTGCTCTAGTGAGAGCTATTTGCAACTTATTTCTATTTATTTGTGTCTTAGAGATATGTTGTGCTATAATTCTGTTAAACGCCGTTGACGTACCATGTGTGTATGGTATGAAGTACGTCAATGGTAGTATCCTGATTTCTATGGGATGGTTTACGTAGACGATGGACAGTAGGGGTTGGTTGTCACACATACGTGTGTTGGCCTACTCGTAAGAGATGCGGGTGCCGGTAAGCCCCGTAATCCAATCAACTACTGTTCAACGGAACTGCGAGTATCCTCTAGAAGTCCGGGTGCGACAAATGGTATCAGAGCCTGTCTGCCTGTAGGATCCCTTTTACTGGTCGCAGTTGAGTCTAGAAACTATTTTGGTAGCTATATAGGAAAAATGAAACATGAGAGTAGGAATTTGCCATTTTATTTCTTTCCCCACCCACCCTCCCTTTTCTGGTAAGGAAGTGCAACGTTGTTTTCCCTTCTCATCTAAACTTTCAAGTTAGGATTTCATGTATCCTGGTTTCTCTAGGATAGTTATATCTACTAGACCATAGGAATGGAGGTGGTTGGGACATGATTTATCATGTTGCCTACTCACAATTGAGAACGGAGGCGTGTAAGCCCCGGAAGCAGATCCTCTATTCCTTAAGCAGTAGATATTGATCCTTTAGAAGCCCGGATGGGTTTTCCGTAGTACCTCAGGAGTTTTTGTTCTCGTGTTTCCCGTTGTTGCTTCGATATCCTGTTCTTCTCAACATCCTTTTCGTCCGTTGAAACCTTGTTGTTGCTTTCCACTTCAGTTCTTCTACCGGCGTCTAATCAAAACTCCCCCGATCATCTGCAGATGGATCTCACGTTCTACCCGCAGGTGGTTCGGATGACTCGTTGCGAGAGCACTGCCGGTTATCCGGAGATGCTGAGAGACATGGTCACTTATCTGGGGTTCCGTTGGGCACCAGAGTACCAGGTCTACGAGCAGCAGCGAGAGTTTGACCAGACCTACTACCAGGCTATCGTCTACATTCTGTCAGATGATGGCATGAGCGTTGTCCACCGCTACGAGGCAGTAGGTTCCACAGTGGATATGGCTGTGCAGCAGGCAGCTTATGTGAGTCTCACCGTCCTTCGTGCTGACTACTGGGGGTTTGACGATTCCATCTATCGCCACATCCCCCGTGGTTACATCACTTCGGAGGGAGATCACTTCACTCTCTACGACAACCTGGATGTCTACGAGCATGATAACTCCAGGCTGCACACCACCGCTCAGTTTGTGAGGCACAGTGACGCAGTTGCCAGCACACTATCTCAGGAGTTGGTTTCAGTCAGAGAGCAGCTCTACCTTGCTTTGACTCGTCTGGCGACGTACACCACAGACTTTGTTGGAGACGAGCGCTTTGCACGTTTCGATCAGCCAGTTGGTCGTCGTCTGCCAGATGCTGGAGGTTACGAGCCGATCAGAGGTCCACTCCTCAACCTTGGTGCTGGTTACACTGGGATTCCACGCTTTGGAGCACAGGGAGTCGACGCTATGTACTTCACCACACCTAGAGTCGCTCTCAGACCACGTCAGATCTATGTGGATCGTCGTTCTACCTACTTTCGTGGGCGTGCTCCTCACCGTACCTCTCGTCGTACTACTCACCGTCGTCCTGCGTGATGAGCATGGGAGTACCGATGTATCCATTCTTAGCTATGTTTAGTTATCCTTTGGCATTCGAACCATTTGTGGTGTGTTGGATATTATGATGTATTTGAACATGTGATGATGTACCTGTTGGTTATCTATTCATGCGTCGGAATAATCTCTCTTTCGGTTTCCAAGTCTATCCTTTTCTGTTGTTGTGCTAAAATGCATGTCTATTCAGGATGCCGCCAACAAGGAACACCCCGCCTGAGCCACCGCCAATCACGGAGCTGTTGACTCAGATGACCCAAGTCATGGCACAGATGGCCCAGTTCCAGACTAACCAGCATAACAACCAGAATGCTCCACGAGTCAGTATCAAGGAGTTTCTCAGTCTGGGGCCGAGAGCTTTCGTGGCAACACGCGAGCCTCTGGATGCTGATGACTGGATCCGTGAGATAGCTAAGGCTCTGGAGATTGCTCACGTTGCTGAGGAAGATAAGGTCAAGTATGCCTCCTATCTCCTGAAGGGTCAGGCAGCTACTTGGTGGGAAAACTACCAGACCATGAGAGCTGGCTACCCAATCACCTGGGGTTGTTTCAAGGAAGCTTTCCTGAAGCACCACATTCCAGATGGTCTCATGGAAAGGATGCGTGAAGAGTTTTGCTCTCTCAAGCAGGGCAAGCTGGACGTCATTGGCTATCAGAGTGAGTTCAATCGCCTCGCTCGTTACGCTGGTGATGAGGTGTCCACTGAGGCTAAGAAGATGGCAAGGTTCCGCAGAGGTTTTAACCCGGAACTCAAGTATGCCCTCACCAACATCAAGGCCAAAGACTTCGAGGAGCTCGTTAACACCGCGCTCAATGAAGAAAATGGGCGCAAGGCGTTCGAGGAGTCTCGAAAACACTCGCGTGAGGGTGGTTCCTCCTCCAACATGACCACCCCTCCGCAGAAGCGCCGCATCTGGGTGCCAAATGGTGCTGTCACTCGGGCTCCATATGCCCAAGCTTCTCCAGGCTTCGCTCCCCACGCACCCAACCCAGCTCAGATGCATGGTCAGAGGTTTTCAATGGGGCAGCCAAGGCCAGATCCTCCTCGTGTCGTCACTTGCTACAAGTGCAAGCAGACGGGGCACTACGCTGACAAGTGCACTCAGAGGCAGCTACCTCCACCACCACCTCGTCCCAACACTAACCAGGCAATGGTGCGTGCTCCCCCGGCTAAAGCCTTCAACTCCAACAACAGGCCTGTCGGGAGGACCGCAAGGGTGAATCATGTCAAGATCGACAAAGCTGAGGAACCTCCTGACGTCGTTCTCGGTACATTTCCCGTAAACTCTAACCCAGCTAAAGTGTTGTTTGATACCGGAGCATCACATTCTTTTGTGTCAAAGATCTTTGCGACAGCAATTAAGCTCCCCTTTGTTGGTTTGGGTTCCCCGCCTAGTAGTAAACTCCCCTGGAGCAACTATGCAAACTTCCAAGATCAGTCACGAGAATCAGATCCTAATTGGAGGTCACATATTCCTTGCTTCTCTCATACTGCTTGGCAATTCTGACATTGATGTCATTCTTGGCATGGATTGGTTGAAGGCCAATAAAGCTACGATTGACTGTGCTCAGAAGTCAATAACTCTGTTCCACCCTTCTGGCCAGATAGTCTATTCTCCAAATGAATCAAGTTCCGTTCAGCTATACACCCTCAATGCAAAACCTCTACCTCTACTTGAAAATGTTCCGGTGGTTTGTGAATTCCATGACGTCTTCCCAGAAGAGTTGCCAGGGATGCCTCCGGACAAAGCAGTTGAGTTCGTGATCGAGCTTGAACCAGGTACTGCTCCAATCTCTAAGCATCCATACAAGATAGCTCCTCCTGAACTAAAACTGTTAAAGGAGCAAATCGATATGTACATGGAAAAAGGTTACATTCAACCTAGTTCCTCCGCTTGGGGTTGCCCAACTCTGTTTGTTGCGAAGAAGGATCAAACAAAGAGACTCGTTGTTGACTATCGTCCTCTTAACGAGAAAACCATCAAAAACAAGTATCCAATTCCTCGTATCGATGATCTTTTTGATCAACTTGCTGGAGCCTCAATATTCTCCAAGTTGGACTTGAGAATGGGTTACCATCAAATAAAGATCAGAAAGGAAGATATTCCAAAAACAGCCTTCACCACTCGGTACGGTCTATATGAATACACCGTCATGTCCTTTGGTCTCACCAATGCACCGGCGACATTCTCTCGACTCATGAATTCTGTCTTCCATGAATACCTCGACAAGTTCGTTGTGGTATATCTTGATGACATCCTTGTCTACTCAAAATCTGAGGAAGAGCATGGAGAACATCTTCGTCTCACTCTCATGAAGCTTCGCGAGCATCATCTATATGCCAAGTTCTCCAAATGTGAGTTCTGGATTCCAGAAGTTGCTTACCTTGGTCATATCATCTCAGCCAAGGGCATAGCCATCGATCCAGAAAAGGTTAAAGCAATTGTTGATTGGAAACCTCCTAAGACGGTGAAGCAAGTCAGAAGTTTTCTTGGGTTGGCTAGCTATTGCCGTTGTTTCGTCCAAAACTTTTCCAAGATTGCCAAACCTCTCACTGATCTCACAAAGAAGGACAAGAAGTTCGTTTGGTCTCCACAATGTGATGAAAGTTTCAATCTCCTGAAGACTAAACTCACTTCCACCCCAGTTCTGGTTGGCCCAGATACTACCAAACCTTTCCAGATATTCTGTGATGCTTCTCTCCAAGGTCTAGGTGCAGTTCTTACGCAAGAACGTCAAGTTGTGGCTTATGCTTCACGTCAGTTGAATGCACATGAGCAAAACTATCCCACACATGACCTTGAACTTGCAGCAGTTGTGTTTGCCCTCAAAAAATGGAGACAATACTTGTTGGGTAATCGCACTGAAATCTTTTCCGATCATAAGAGTCTGAAATACATCTTCACTCAACCAGATCTAAACCTCAGGCAAAGGAGATGGATTGAAAAGATTAAAGACTTTGATCTCACCATTTCTTACACTCCATGCAAGGCTAATGTTATGGCCGATGCTCTCAGTCGCAAGTCGTATTGCAATAATCTCATGATCATGGAAAGCCAACCTCCACTTCATGAAGAATTCCAGAAGCTAAACCTTGGTCTTGTTCCTCAAGGCTATCTTGCTAGCTTGACAGCCAGTCGAACTCTCGAGGACAAGATTCGTTCTGAACAACTTCGTGATGCTGAAATCAAGAAGATGGTAGAACACATCAAAGAAGGCAAGGAGAAATTTAAGTCATTCTCAATTGATGACAAGGGAACTGTGTTCTTCGAAGGACGCATTGCAGTTCCTAAAGTTCAAAGTCTCAAAGATGTCATTCTCAAGGAGGCTCATGAAACTCCTCTCTCCATCCACCCTGGAAGTACAAAGATGTACCAGGATCTCAAGACACTGTATTGGTGGCCTGGCATGAAACGTGAAATTGCTCAATACGTTTCTGAATGCGACGTTTGTCAACGTGTTAAGGCAGTTCATCAGAAAACAGCCGGTCTTCTCCAACCTCTGAAAATTCCTGAGTGGAAGTGGGACATGATTGAAATGGACTTCGTCACTGGTTTTCCGAAGTCCAAGAAGGGCAACGATGCAATCTTCGTTGTTATTGATCGTCTCACTAAAGTAGCTCACTTCTTTGCTGTCAAAGAAACGATCTCAGCTAGCCAGTTAGCAGAGCTCTACACAGCAAAGATTGTTCCTCTTCATGGTGTTCCTTTGGAAATAAGCTCAGACCGTGGAATCATATTCACTTCTCATTTCTGGAAAAGCTTTCAAGAAGCATTGGGCACCAAACTTCTGTTCAGCACAGCCTACCATCCTCAGTCTCAGGGGCAAGTCGAAAGAGTCAATCAGATTCTCGAGGATATGCTCAGAGCATGTGGTCTCTCCTTTGGCATGAAATGGGAGGATTGCCTTCCATATGCTGAATTCTCCTACAACAACAGCTTCCAGGCAAGCCTAGGCATGGCACCATTTGAAGCTCTCTATGGCCGCAGATGCAGGAGTCCAATCAATTGGTCTGGAGCTGGTGAACGTTCACTCTTAGGCCCTGACATTGTTAAGGAAGCCGAAGAGAAAGTTCGCATCATTCGTGACAATCTCAAGATTGCTCAGTCTCGTCAGAAAAGCTACTATGACAGCAAGCACAGGGATATGATCTATGCACCTGGTGACAAGGCATATCTCCATGTAACTCCCCTCAGAGGCACTCATCGTTTCGGTGTGAAAGGAAAGCTTGCACCAAGATACATTGGTCCTTTCAACATTCTCTCGAGGCGTGCGGAAAATGCCTATCGTCTTGAACTTCCGGAAAAACTATCCAAGGTGCACGATGTGTTTCACGTGTCACAGCTCAAGAGGTGTTTCAAAGATCCAGGTCGTGCAGTTGATCATGATTCCATTGAACTGCAAGAAGATCTATCTTATGAGGAGCACCCTGTTCGTATTCTCGATGAGACCGAGCGTAAGACTCGCAACAAGAGCACCAAGTTCTTGAAAGTGCAGTGGTCCCATCATTCCGATAAAGAGGCAACGTGGGAGACCGAAGAGGGTCTTCGCAAGAAGTATCCGGACCTTTTCCTTTCTCAGTAGGAATCTCGGGGCGCGATTCCTTCAAGGGGGGGCGTTTTGTAACATCCCAAGTATGAAAACTTCCATTTAGAATGTTTGTTTCTTGTTTTATTAAAAGTTTTGCATCATGTCATCATACTCATTCCTTGTTTGCATTTGTTTTCATTTTGTTCCCATCTGTTTTCCTTTGTTTTCACAATTGAAAATCAAACCAATATTTCAAATGCTTGTTCATACTTGTTATGTTACAACTTTCCAAATAAAAGGTTCAAATTAAACTTCCATTTGTTTCCATGAAAAATAAAAAGCTCAACTATTAATTTGTTCCTTAATAATCCACTTAATACAAATTGCATTCAAAATTCAAATCACATATTACAAACAGCACCCAATTTGAAATTACGAAAATTACCAAAACAATTCTAATCATTTGTTTCCATTTAAACTAAAGGTTCAAACTATTTAAATCTTGTTTTCAATATTTCACTTAATAATCAAATTCATTCAAATTTGAATCAATTTACAAACAGCACTTTTATTTTTGAACTTTTGGAAAATAAAACTTGGCAGTTGTTGCTGTCACATATTTAAGAAACACCACATTTTTTTTCTAAATTTTTTCCTAACCCAAAACTCATCTTTTTCTTCCTATTACATTTCAGCAAAAAAAAAAGAAAACAGAAAATTTAAAAAAGAAAAGAGATGGGAGGTCAGGCACTGGGCAGGCCCAGCCCACCCAAGCCAGCCCACTGCCACTTACCGGTTCGCCTGTCGTCGTCAACCTGTACGGCAAGCATCCGAGCGCCTCCACGTCGACGCCGTCGCGCGGGAACGGCCAGCAGCTGCCCCCTCGCCCTATAAAACCTAGCCTAGCTAGCCCGGGCGCTACCCTAACCCTAGGCCTACCCTATCCCCCTCGCGCCGTCGTCGTTCTACCTCTCTCTGCCGGCGATTCCTCCACCTCTGAACCTCACCGGCGCCACTCTCTGAATCCACGATGCTCGTCGCAGTTGCCACCCTCCTCCTCCCTGGCTGACCGCGGGGATCAAACCGCCGTAGCATCCTCGACATCATCGACACCTGCACGACGCCAGCAAGCCCCTGCTTCAACGCCGCCGTCCTCGACGTCGTCGCCGGCCTTCCACCACCGCGGCGTTCCCTCACAGTGAGCTAACCATCTCCACCTCCTCTCTATCCTCTCTGCATCGCAAGGGCAAGCACGCACGCTGCACCACCCTACGCGCACAAGCCCAGCAGCAGCACGAGCACGCCGAGCCCGGCAGCTCGCCGCCGGCGTTTGTTTCCGTCAGGTTCAGAAAGGTGCAGGTTTTCGTCAGTTTCAGTTAGCGAGCACGAACTGAACCTTAACCTTGTTGCGCATGCTATACTGACAAGAACACTTCGCTACCGCACTGGTAGCAGCACAGCGAGCGCGCGCAAGGGCGCAGGTTCGAGCCCTGCCCCGCGCGATTAAAACCCAACATTTTGCGCGAGCAGCTGACAGGCGTGGCCCATCTGTCAGTGGCCACTGCTGCCACGTGAGCGCCACGCGGCCAGGGGCCCTCTGTCAGTGGCTAGGGCTAGCCACTGCAGAGTGAAAAACGTTTTTCAGCCTTTTTCTTTTCAATTTAACTCCTTTTTCCATTACAGATTGGTCCCTGTAAATAAATTGCTAATAACTTTTAAATTACAAATCCAAATAAAATAAATAAAACATGTTTGTTGAACCAAATTAAATTCTCTACATGTTTACATCATTTGTTTTCTGTTTTGAATAATTCAAATGCATTCAAATTTCAAATTCAAACAATTCATTTAAAATTTGATTAATTGCATAACTAATTCAAACTTAATTCAAATCACCCAAATAAAATATGTTTTCCATGCTATTTTTGAACCATATTTTTAAATATAAATTTTGTTTCATGATTTGAATAATTAAAATTGCTTAAATAATTTAAACCTTCTTTAAATCATTTAAATTTGCTAAAATTCATAACTTGCTTAAATGAAATTATTTTTGAACTTATAAAATATGTTTTCAAACTAGAAAAGTATAACCCTTTCAAATATGAATTTGAATTTATGTTTTGAACAAATAAAATTCAAATAATATTCATACCTGAATTAAATTCAATTAAATCTTGTTTAAACTTGTTTAATTCATAATTAAATCATTGTAATTCCTTTTTCAATAATTGAAACATGTAATCCACCTAAAATTTTGTGCTCTTTTCAAATTTGAACTTTGTTATCTATGTTGAACATGTAAAATGGGTGAAAACAACAAATGCTTGTGTAACACCTTTAAGTAACCAAAATTTCTTAACTCAATAAATAAATTTCTAAACTTGGTAAACCTTATTTTAAATTGTTTCTATTGTTGTTATTTTTCTGTTTTCCTCATCCATGCATCATACTAATCCACTTTCACCTGTTGGTTAGTTGTAAAACAATTGTTTCAACCATAATTCATGGGCTTTTCATATGCAACTCAAATTGCATATGGGTCCATTTAAACATGTTAGGTTACCATGTCAACTAGGTTATTTCTATGCATCAATTAAATAGTCATGCATCATCCCATGATTGTGCACTATGCCATGTTATTGATTGTTTATCTCTCTGCGTTGTTTGTTTGCTTCTTCTCGGATAGACGACGACGTTGAGACAGACGATACTTACGACACCCCTTCTGAGGATCTAGCTCAGTACCAGGCTGCTGAGTTTGTAGGCAAGTATTCACTCACATGAACCATTGTGTTCCTTTCTACATTGGATACCGATACTTTCCGTTGTCTATTTCTGCTAGCCTTTTGAATCGTTGCTTCTGTTCGATCCTATCACATGTTATCCTTTAACCCTGATATAGCCTCACCTCCACACCTATAACCCGTTGCTTGTTGCCCGTGTCTTACTAGCATGCTTAGGGTTGTTTCTGCTTGAGTCTGTTACCCGTTACTTTCTGTTACTATATTTCTATTATGTTCTGGGGCTCGATGCTAAACCACAACCTGTTAACTTTGAGGTAATAATAATTTGCTGATAAGGCACCGGCAGGAGGCCCGGCGTGGTTTTGAGGCCTGCTAGTGTCGACCCTAATTAGGAAAAGGGTCTTGTCTACTGATCCATGATGAGCGCACTATCCGCATGTGGGAAGCGTGTATGGGCGCCCCCTCAATTTGATTCGATTCGCATCTCGTCCAAATCGCCACACTTAGTTCGGGCTTTCCATTTGATGCACTCATATGCAGGTACGAACCCGAGGCCAGGGTGGAACTTTTGTAGTTGGCATTTAGGGAGGCGTGGTCTTAGAGTGCTATGAGGGTCCCCTTTTCTTCGTGGGGCTCGATTAGCCGCGCACGCACAGCACGTGGTGCTTTGGGCTTGATGCGAAGAAGAGTTGAGTTGTGTAGAGTGCCTCGCTTGGTGGGTTTGATTCCCGTCTGGCGGGATATTCTTACGTGTACGGCCAAATTGGTGCACCCCTGCAGGGATAAATCTTCTCGAGAAGCCGTGTTTGCCGCGGTTATGGTTGACTTGGTGAAAGTACTGGCTAACAAGTACTCAGAACAACTTACACCTAACTAATGATAACTTGATTAGTAATAGTCTCATTGACACAATAACTTGAACCATCATTAATCCAACTGTGTGAGTTATCCTCGGATTGCTTCTTTGGATAAGGGGCAAGGTCCAGGATGGGTTTGTTTGGTGGTTAGTTATAGTTGGTTACGATACGCTATCTTATGTCCGTTCTGTTAGCCGGAAGTTGTAGTATGTATCTGTAGATGGTTAGTGCAGCTAGTTGCCGCATCTTTTGTATCCCCTTTTCTTCCGTTGAACCCAAGGCATCTGTGCTTGGTGTTGACGGGTTACACTTTGGTGAACTGTGAGTCTTGCTTGCCAGTACGTTGTTGTACTGACCCCTTTGGGGCTGTGGTTTCCGCAGACTACGCTTACGAGGATCCCCGTGATGGCTACTACGTGGAGTTTGACGAGGCTGCTGACGAGTAGATAGCGGACCTGGGAAGGATCCGAGACATCGTGGATGGGCTCCGTCTTTTCTTTTCCGGCTTCTTAAGCCTATTTGGATTTGTCTGTACTCAGACCTTTTGAATGCTTCCGCTGAGATGTAATGATGATATGTTGGGACATGTGTCCTCTGGATGATTGTATTTTGCTATCTCTGCTCTAGTGAGAGCTATTTGCAACTTATTTCTATTTATTTGTGTCTTAGAGATATGTTGTGCTATCATTCTGTTAAACGCCGTTGACATACCATTTGTGTATGGTATGAAGTACGTCAATGGTAGTATCCTGATTTCTATGGGATGGTTTACGTAGATGATGGACAGTAGGGGTTGGTTGTCACACATACGTGTGTTGGCCTACTCGTAAGAGATGTGGGTGCCGGTAAGCCCCGTAATCCAATCAACTACTGTTCAACGGAACTGCGAGTATCCTCTAGAAGTCCGGGTGCGACAGGTGGAAACGTAGGGGATTTGCCGGAGGCGAGGACACAATTTACCCAGGTTCGGTATGACGCAAGAAAGGCGGTGCCCTACTCCTGCAATCTCACTAAATCAGGTCTAAAGCCTGAAGTATACAGATTAAAATATGAGTCTAGGTTTCGCTATCTTGCGATATCTTGTATGTGCCCTGAGGCTGCTCCCGTCCGGCTTTATATAGGTAGCCAGACTAGGGCTTATAGGAAGGAAATCTTGAAGTCTATGGAAAGTATTCCTTTTCTTGGTAAGCAAGACATCAGGCTTCTTCTCCAAGCCGGATTACGTATTAGGCCGTAATATGGGTTCTTCTAGAATCTCCCTTCCTGTGTATCGGCTTACTGGGCCGCCCAATGTACTTTGCTACATTGCCTATGGGCCACCGAGTAATCCGGTCTTCGACCAATGCCAGATAAACCCCCATTTGGCATATATCCGACAGACAGCCCTAGGGCAGCCCCCCAAACCGGCCTAGCCTATTGCACATGTCTCCCTTGCCTCCCACTATATATACTCCCACCCCCCACATGGGAGAAAGCATATCAATTGGACTTTGTGACTATTCTCTCCCTCTCTCTCTCTCTCTCTAGTAGAATCAGAGCCTCTTCTAATTGGGGTTTTGAGACATCCTCTCCCAATTAGAGATAGCTATAATATCTAATTCTATCTCATGTGTTGATAACCCAAGTATCATATAGCTCTAATCAAGATGATTAGATCTACCACCAAAGCTACGCCGAAAGTTTTTTCTCTCTTCGTTGGCGCAGAATCCTAGACAGCGGAGCGCTGGCGGGTGGACGCAAGTGTATTCCTTGATATTATAAGAGATATTACACGTGTGAGCCTTTAAGAGGGAGTTAGCGATATCCTTGCAGCTATGCCTAAATGTGAGGATCTACGATTGTTCATAATCGTCTACGACTACACCGTTCTTCGAGTACCAGTAATCGTAAGTACTATAACATCGCATATACGGGCATGCCTTGTTATCTTTATAGTTGATCTTGGCGGCTACGTTGGACACAAAAATTTAAATTCTACAAAGTACATCTGTAGTGGTATCAGAGCATTCTATGCATAGATACGATCTAATTTGGAGCACAATTTTGTGCGGGTATTGCATAAGCTTGTGCGAGTATATTAGAAAGTTCTCTAATATTCAGTTTATCTTCGTTGATTACCAATAAAAGGTGTGCTTGATTTGTTTCTGATGACATGGTGTGGATTTATAAAAAAAAATTGGTAATCATAGGACGTTCGAGATGCCCTTGGCATATCCCGTCGGATCTGAAGAATTTTTAGCTGCTTCAGAAGTTTTGGGTTGCACCATAGTTGGTCTCAGTAACGGCATGGTGGAAAGGGCATATGGGTTGGATCCACCTAGGGTCATGTGCAATTCCTATCGTTTAAATTGGACTTAGCGATGTTTTTGTGATATCTAAGGCTCAATCACACCACAAAGTTAATCTAGTAGTGAGACAAAACATAACTCGATATTCGTAGGTTATAACGATTTTTCGTAGAACTTGCAGCCATGCTAAAACCTGCAAACGGAACGTTAGAGGCGTCTAACTTGGTTTTGCATGATGTGTGTAGTTTGGTATTGCTATCTTGTTAATGTGTTTCGACATGATGGTAAATGCCAAAGGATTGGAATTTATCGACATCGACAAGCAGGCGTTCATCACGGGAGAAAGTACATGACAAGATAAAATGGTCGTTTCTGTGTTATGAAAAGGCATGAAGCAATTTTCACCGTGGAGGAATTTTCTCGGATTTTCTGCTATGGTGAGTGTCAGCGATATCCTGAATAGGGTATCTACTAGCATCCAGAAGCCGAACCTGAAGGACAGCCCCAAAGACGAAGGCCCAGAAGGGACGGAATGCAGGGTTGCATCCGCAATGGCGTCCCAAAAGCCCCTCTGTGTCTCTTAAGGGCCAGATCACCGTAGATTAGTAGGGTTAGCTGTTGTACGGTTTAAGTTCCTATAAGACCCGATCCGGCTCTCTATATAAAGCCGGACGGGAGAAACCCTAAGGCATATTTTAGCCATACACTCAATCTTCCCTAAGTAATTGTAATATGTGTCCGGCATCACCGTCATAGTTGTTTGCAGGAAGTAGGGAGCCTCTCCGGCTAACTTGAACCTGGGCAAAACCTGATCGTGGAATACATCATTTAGCGCCCACCATGGGGCCTGCTACGTCTGGGGTGATCTTCAAGGCAGGACTCATGGGCGGCATCGGCGACACAATCATCGTCGGCAGCGCGATCCCGGGACCAGGCGGCGGTTACCTCGTTAACAACAACACGGTAACACCGGCTCGGAACCACATTGTTTGTTCTTACGTCGTCCCAATCGGCATCGCCAACATCTTCGTCGGGCTAACGGCGGAGGCAATGGGATTTCGCGGTGGAAGCAGGTTTTTTGCCCCCACCCACCACCCAACAACAGATGGTAACAAAAACGCACCAAACTCATCTGGATCTACAGTTCAATCTTCAATGACAAACCCTAGATCTACATTTGTTGGTATGGTGCAATCTGAGCCTTCGAAAGAAAACTCAGAGCCCGAATCTATCCTAGCCGCCATTGACGGTAAGGTAGACTTGGAAGCCGGAACTGATTCCGATGAAGACAACAATCACTTTGCCAAAAATGTCCGGAGGGCCACTGGATTCTCCAACAGTGTCTACATGACGGAGCTAGCAAACCCAACGGTGGAGGAGGAACAAGTGTCTCCTACGGAGGCATAGACCCTCAAAAGGCCGGCCCCCGAGTTGCTGAACAGCAAAGGCCAAAAACCGCCCTCTGAGGAACCTCTGTTCCAGACGGTGAAGTCCAGATCGCCACCACCCCCACCAAAAAAGCCAAATCCGCCTAAGCGGACGTCAGTGGCAGTTCCCAGTAGGATGAATCTCTAGGATAAGACATTGGATAGTTGTGGGCCCAGTGGTACGAAAGAGGTTGGTGGGAAGAAAAAATCCCCGCCTTCTTTGGAGATCATTGACGAATACGATGAGTACGCTCTACTCCGAACCCCAGTTGATCCCATGGAACCCCCGCAGTTCGTGGAAGCCAGGCGACAGTTGTTGGCAAAATAGACTGATTACCTGGAACACAAGCGCAGAGAGTTGAAAAGTGCGCAATAAGCCATTGAGGAAGCCAAAAATTCTATGGAGGAGTAAGAAAGGCGTGTCAAAAGGCCCTTCGTTTGGTCCAAGGCTGTCAAGATAACGACGGACGGCGATGACCCAGTCCGCCAAAGAATAGCAGCCGTCAATTGGACAAAGGAATCCACACGAAGAAAATCCAAAGGGGGGCCATGTTGGGGACCCTAGCGGTAAACACAGCAGTAGACTATGAAATCGTGAATGATAATGGCTACTCGCTGGAAGACAAAATCAAGTATGGGAACGTGCTACTGCACCAGACTTTAGTCCAGCAGCAAAATGGCGAAACACGTTCGGAGAAGCTGTTAGAGAACTCCTAGCTCTGCATAACCCATACGGTAACCGTCCTCCCACCAAGATCTTCCAAAGACTCGAAAGAGAAGGGCAAAGCGCATAAGGAGGACGAAGCATCGAAAACGGTATCCAATCATGGAAAGCACGAGGGAAAAGGCGAGAAACACTCAGGCCCTCGTAAGGAGGATATCCCTCATCAAACCCGCACAGCCAGGGATCGGGATGACATACCACACCCAAAAATCCCAATGGCGGATGCGGAAGATCAGCGAGACGACAAAGACATGAGCGCCCTTGTTCACCGTGCGGAAATGGGGGAAGGAATAGGAATCAAACGCCCCCCAGATCGCACCACAAACCTGCCGCAAAGGTGGAGGCCGAGCCTAGATGCGAGCACTCAAGACATAGTGTCTCCCACCACTCAAAATCTGTGCACTCTGACGCACGTGAAGTACTAGACGCCATCAGAGCCGCCAAGGACGCAAACTACCTAGGCCCTAAGTGCTTTGGTGACACCATCCGACTTCTGGAGCTGCACATGGGATTCGCCAAAGTCCGAGCGACCCACGAACGCTACGATGGATCCACTAACCCAGATACCTGGCTGCTAGATTACCATACGGCGGTAAGAATATATGGTGGCACTAATCTGGAAGCGGTACGCTTTTTTCCTTTGATGTTAATCCAAGGAGCAAGAACATGGATCGAAAGCCTTCCGCCCAAATCCATAAATAGCTTGGAGGATATGGCTCGGGTGTTCACCCAACATTTTTGGTGCACGTATAAATGCCCCAAGAGCATCAATGAGCTGCAAAACTGCATCCAGTACGACAACGAATCCAATGTGGATTACATCTCATGATGGACCGCATTGAAGAACAGCTGCGAGGGGATAAGCGATCTCCAAGCAATGCACACATTCGTCAATTGTCGCACCCGGACTTCTAGAGGATACTCACCGTACGAACTGAACAGTATTTTGGTTGGATTACGGGGCTTAACGGCTCCCGCGTCCCCTTACGGGTAGGCCAGCACTTATGTGCGACAACCAACCGTTACTGTTCACCGTCGATGTAAACTATCCCGTAGAAATCAGGATACTACCATTGACGTACTTCATACCATACACACATGGTACGTCAACGGCTTTGAACAAAAGGATAACACAACATGCCTCTAAGACACAAAAGATTGAAATAAGTTGCAACAGGCCCTCACTAGGGCAGAGAATAACAAATACAATCATCCAAAGGACACATGCCCAACATAGCATCATTACAACTCAGCGGAAGCATTCAAAGGGGGTCTGAGTACAGACAAATCCAAATAGGCTTAAGAAGCCGGGAAAATAAAGAAGACGAAGCCCATCCACGTAGGTCCTGGATCCAGCCCTGGTCCAGCTATCTACTCGTCTGCAGCCTCGTCAAACTCCACGAAGTAGCCATCCTGGTGGTCGTCGTAGCCGTAGTCGTAGTCTGCGTAAACCACAGCCCCAAAGGGGTCAGTACAACAACGTACTGGCAAGCAAGACTCACAGTTCACCAAAGTGTAGCCCGTCAACACCAAGCACAGATGCCTTGGGGTCAACGGAAGGGAAGGGTATAAAAGATGCTGCAACTGGCTGCACTAACCAACTACAGAACATTCTAACCAAACCCATCCTGGATCTCGCCCCTTATCCAAAGAAGCAATCCGAGGATAACTCACACTATTGGATTAATGATGTATCAAGTTGTTGTTTCAGTAAGCCTATTACTAGTCAAGTTATCATTAGTTAGGTGTAAGTTGTTCTGAGTACTTGTTAGCCAGTACTTTCACCAAGTCAACCATAACCGCGGAAAACACGGCTTCTCGAGAAGATTTATCCCTGCAGGGGTGCACCAATTTGGCCGTACATGTAAGAATAACCCGCCAGATGGGAAGGCCTTTCCCACCAAGCGGGGCACTCAACACAACTCAACTCTTCTTTGCATCAAGCCCAAAGCACCACGTGTTGTGCGTGCGCGGCTAATCGAGCCCCCCGAAGAAAAGGAGGACCCTCATAGCACTGGAAGACCACGCCGCCCTAAATGCCCGACTACAAAAGTTCCACACCTGGCCTCGGGTTCGTACCTGCATATGCGTGCATCAAATGGAAAGCCCAAACTAAGTGTGGTGATTTGGACGAGATGCGGATCGAGTCAAATTGAGGGGGGCGCCCATACACGCTTCCCACATGCGGATAGTGCGCTCATCATGGATCAGTAGACAAGACCCTTTTCCTATTAGGGTCGACACTAGCAGGCCTCAAAACCACGCCGGGCCTCCTGCCGGTGCCTTATCAGCAAGTTATTAATACCTCAAATTAACAATTTGTTGTTTAACATCGAGCCCCAGAGTATAACAGATATAATAACAGAAAGTAACGGATAGAAGACTCGAGCAAAACAACCTAAGCATGCTAGTAAGACACGGGCCCAAGCAACGGGGTTTTAGGACTGGAGGTGTGGCAATATCAGGGTTTAGGGTATCATGTGATAGGTTCGTAACAGAAGCAACGATACATAGGGCTAGCAAATATAGACAACGGAAAGTATCGGTAACCAATGTTGAAAGGAACACGATGGTTCATGTGAGTGATAACTTGCCTGCAAACCCAGTAGCCGGGTACTGAGCTAGATCCTCAGAAGGGGTGTCGTAAAGATCGTCGGTATCAACGTCGTCGTCTATCCGAGAAGAAGCAAGCAAACAAGGCAGAATATAAACAATCATTATCATGGCATAGTGCACAATCAAATATGATGCATGACAAGTTAATGGTTGCATCAACATAAACTAGATAACATGATAACACAATTTAAATGGACCCATAAGCAATTGGATTGCATATGGAAAAGGTCCATTGAAAATAAGTGGAAACAAATGATTATACCTAATTATTATGTGAAAGTTGTTAGCATGATGCATGCATGATGATAACAACAAAATAACACTAATAGATGCAAGGGAAAAAGAATAAAACAAGTTTGGAAATTATTTATCAAGTTTGGAAATGTTTGGTTACTTAAACATGTCACACAAGTAGTTGTTGTTTTCAACAAGTTAAATTGTTCAAAACAAATAACAAAGTTTGTATTTGAAAAGAACAACAAATTTTAGTTGGATTACATGTTTCAAATATTGAAATTGGTACTAGGATGAATTTATTATGAATTAAACAAGTTTTAAATGAATTTAAAACAAGTTTGGATTTAATTGAATTTTTATTTGTTCAAAACATAATGTCAAACTCATATTTGAAAAGTTCACACTTTGATGGTTTGAAAACATATTTTGGATGTTTAAAATTATTTTATTTTGAGCAAGTTATGATTTTACCAAATTTAAGTGAATTAAACAAGTATTAAATTATTTAGGCAATTTAAATTATTCAAACCATGAAACAAAATTTATATTTGAAAAGGTTATTCAAAATGGCATGGAAAACATATTTTATTTGCATTTATTGGATTAGGTATGAATTAGTTATTGAATTTAGAAATTTGCATTTGAATTATTCAAATTTGAATTTTAAATGTATTTGGAATTTTCAAAACAGAACACAAATGGATTATTTGGAAAGATCATTTGAATTGGAGCAGAAAACATATAAAACTTTTATTTATCGGACTTATAGATTAAAAGATATTAAAGTTTAAAGTTTAAGTTTTAAATCTGTTATTTAAATTGATTTAGGAATTAACAGGAATTTGCGCAGAAACCTTTTGGTACCTAGCTGTACCCTACCCACAGTCACTGGCCAGTGGACCCGTGGCCAGCGTGGCGCGCGCGCGCGCACGCGTGGCAGAGGGAGCCAATGACTGGTGGGCCTCTGCGCGTGGGGGAAAAATGCCACAAAAAGGTTGTGCGCTGCGGGGCTCGAACCGCGCACCTCTCCCTGCGCGCACTAGGCACAGAACCAGTGCGCTGCTGTCTGAATTGTTGCAAGGTTCAGATAGGCAGCGAGGTTAAAGTTCAACACGGGTGTTAACTGAAGAAATTAACTGACGCGCGTTGCTCCTCGACAGAGAACGAGCTGATGCTCACCGGCGGGGAGAAGCAGTGGCCGTGCTCGCTGCGGTGGGTGTTGGATGCAGACGTGTGCGCGGGTGCAGAGGAGTAACAGAGAGGGAAAGGAGGGGAAGATGGTGTATGCTCACCAGGAGTTCGTCGTGGTAGCAGAGCTCGAGTGCACGGCGGCGTCCGCGGCGTGGACGAGGATGGCGGGGGAGATCCAGGGGGTCACCGGGGCTGCTTAGGTGTTTAAACGGAAGCGGGGAGAGAGGGGTTTCGGTTTCAGTGGCCTAGGTGGGTTGGTGGTGCACGGTGACGACGGAATCCATCGGGGTTCAGAGGGGGAGGTCGCCGGAGGGAGTTGCAGAGAGGGGAGCTCGACGGGGGAGAAGCAATTGGCGGCGGCGAGCGATGGGACAGGGTACCTAGGGCTAGGGTTAGGTCTGCGGGGCTCCTAGGGTGGCTTTATAGCCCCCGGGAATGCTTCCTGGCTGTCGGGTGGTCGCCGTGCTGCCGTGGAGGCCTCCGATGGCCGCCGTACTGCGGGAAGACAGAGTGCACGCGCTTCGAAGCGGTAAGTGAGGGATTTGGCGGGCTGGGCCGCGCGCGCGTTAGAGAAGGGAAAAGCAGTGGGCTGGACGCAGCCCACTCTCCCTGGCTGTTCCCTTTTTCTTTTTCAAAAATAAAATCCTTTTCTGTTTTTTTTTTGTAGTGTTTGGTTTTGGAAGAAAAGGTAGGGTTTTAGGTTAGAGGAAAATTTGAGAAAAATTAGGGAAGTTCCTTAGGCCAAATACAAACAGTTGGTAACTTTTATTTTCAAAAGTTTAAGTATTTGCTTGCTGTTTAAAATTTAAACCAAATTTGGGTGAACTTTTTAATATTAAAGATCATTAATAAAACCAATCATTTAAATAGGGTAACCCCTATGGTAATTAGACAAATTGAGTTGATTTGTTTTGGTGTCAACATAATTTCAAAATGATTCTGTTTTGGGTGCTTTGATTTGAATTTTAAATGTGTTTGGAAAATAAATAATTGATTTAAAACCATCATTTTCACAAGGGATCACTATGGCATAAAATTAAACCAATTGGTTGTTTTTAGTTGTGATTTTTATTCAAAATGTTGTAACAGAGCAAGTATGAAACCATTGTTTGGATAAGGTTTGAATTTGAGTTGTGAAAACAGTGGAAAACAAATGCAACAATTAAGAAACAAATGCAACCAACATGGAAACAATATGATGACATGATGCAGTACTTTAATAAACATGCAACAAACATTCTAAGTGGATGATTTTCATACTTGGGATGTTACAAAACGCCCCCCCTTGAAGGAATCGCGCCCCGAGATTCCTACTGAGAAAGGAAAAGGTCCGGATACTTCTTGCGAAGATCCTCTTCGGTCTCCCACGTTGCCTCTTTATCGGAATGATGCGACCACTGCACTTTCAAGAACTTGGTGCTCTTGTTGCGAGTCTTACGCTCGGTCTCATCGAGAATACGAATAGGGTGCTCCTCATAAGATAGATCATCTTGCAGTTCGATGGAATCATGATCAACTGCACGATCTGGATCTTTGAAACACTTCTTGAGCTGTGACACGTGGAACACATCGTGCACCTTGGATAGCTTTTCTGGAAGTTCAAGACGATAAGCATTTTCTGCCCGCCTTGAGAGGATGTTGAAAGGACCAATGTATCTTGGTGCAAGCTTTCCTTTCACACCGAAACGATGAGTGCCTCTGAGGGGAGTTACACGAAGATATGCCTTGTCACCAGGTGCATAGACCATGTCCCTGTGCTTGCTGTCATAGTAGCTCTTCTGACGAGACTGAGCAATCCTGAGATTGTCACGAATGATACGAACTTTCTCCTCGGCTTCCTTAACAATGTCAGGGCCTAAGAGTGAACGTTCACCAGCTCCACACCAATTGATTGGACTCCTGCATCTGCGGCCATAGAGTGCTTCAAATGGTGCCATACCTAGGCTTGCCTGGTAGCTGTTGTTGTAGGAGAATTCAGCATATGGAAGGCAATCCTCCCATTTCATGCCAAAGGAGAGACCACATGCTCTGAGCATATCCTCGAGAATCTGATTGACTCTTTCGACTTGCCCCTGAGACTGAGGGTGATAAGCTGTGCTGAACAGAAGTTTGGCGCCCAATGTTTCTTGAAAACTCTTCCAGAAATGAGAAGTGAAGATACTTCCACGGTCTGAGCTTATTTCCAATGGAACACCATGAAGAGGAACAATCTTTGCTGTGTAGAGTTCTGCTAACTGGCTAGCTGAGATAGTTTCCTTGACAGCAAAGAAGTGAGCTACTTTAGTGAGACGATCAATAACTAAGAAGATTGCATCGTTGCCCTTTTTGGACTTTGGAAACCCAGTAACGAAGTCCATTTCAATCATGTCCCACTTCCACTCAGGAATTTTCAGAGGTTGGAGTAGACCGGTTGTTTTCTGATGGACTGCCTTAACACGTTGACAAACGTCGCATTCAGAAACGTATTGAGCAATTTCACGTTTCATGCCAGGCCACCAATACAGAGTCTTAAGATCCTGGTACATCTTTGTACTTCCAGGGTGAATGGAGAGAGGAGTTTCATGAGCCTCCTTGAGAATGATATCTTTGAGACTTTGAACTTGAGGAACTGCAATGCGTCCTTCAAAGAACACAGTTCCTTTATCATCAACTGAGAAGGACTTGAATTTCTCCTTGCCTTCCTTGATGTGCTCAACCATCTTCTTGATTTCAGTATCACGAAGTTGTTCAGAACGAATCTTGTCCTCGAGAGTTGGACTGGCTGTCAAGCTAGCAAGGTAGCCTTGAGGAACAAGACCAAGGTTCAGCTTCTGGAATTCTTCATGAAGTGGAGGTTGGCTTTCCATGATCATGAGATTATTGCAATATGACTTGCGACTGAGAGCATCGGCCATAACATTAGCCTTGCCTGGAGTGTAAGAAATGGTGAGATCAAAGTCCTTAATCTTTTCAATCCATCTCCTTTGCCTGAGGTTTAGATCTGGTTGAGTGAAGATGTATTTCAGACTCTTATGATCGGAAAAGATTTCAGTTTTGTTACCCAACAAGTATTGTCTCCATTTCTTGAGGGCAAACACAACTGCTGCTAGCTCAAGATCATGTGTGGGATAGTTTTGCTCATGTGGGTTCAACTGACGTGAAGCATAAGCCACAACTTGACGTTCTTGCATAAGAACTGCTCCTAGGCCTTGGAGAGATGCATCACAGAATATCTGGAAAGGTTTGGTAGTATCGGGGCCAACCAGAACTGGGGTGGAAGTGAGTTTAGTCTTCAGGAGATTGAAACTCTCATCACACTGTGGAGTCCAAACGAACTTCTTGTCCTTCTTTGTGAGATCAGTGAGAGGTTTGGTAATCTTGGAAAAGTTTTGGACGAAACGACGGCAATAGCTAGCCAAGCCAAGAAAGCTTCTAACTTGTTTTACCGTCTTAGGAGGTTTCCAATCAACAATTGCTTTAACCTTTTCTGGATCAATGGCTATGCCTTTTGCAGAGATGACATGACCAAGGTAAGCAACTTCTGGAATCCAGAACTCACATTTGGAGAATTTGGCATACAGACGATGCTCGCGAAGTTTCATGCGAGTGAGACGAAGGTGTTCTCCATGCTCTTCCTCGGATTTTGAGTAGACTAGAATATCATCGAGATATACCACAACGAACTTGTCGAGGTATTCATGGAATACAGAATTCATGAGTCTTGAGAAGGTTGCCGGTGCATTGGTGAGACCAAAGGACATGACGGTGTATTCATATAGACCGTACCGAGTGGTGAAAGCTGTTTTTGGAATATCTTCCTTTCTGATCTTTATTTGATGGTAACCCATCCTCAAGTCCAACTTTGAGAATATTGAGGCTCCAGCAAGTTGATCAAAAAGATCATCGATACGAGGAATTGGGTACTTGTTCTTGATGGTTTTCTCGTTGAGAGGACGATAGTCAACCACGAGTCTTTTTGTTTGATCCTTCTTGGCAACAAACAGAGTTGGGCAACCCCAAGCGGAGGAACTAGGCTGAATGTAACCTTTCTCCATGTACATATCGATTTGCTCCTTCAACAATTTCAGTTCAGGAGGAGCTATCTTGTGTGAACAACATACGTAGTTGGCATACAGAATACATCATCCATTACACGAATAATAGAGTCTTACATAAATGGTCACATGACCAAGTTCTTGATAACTGTCACACAGGACATACATTCAAAATAAACACAGCGGAAGACGATAAGCATAGCGTGGTAGAACCCGAGTCACGCCTCATCCTACAGGCTGCTGACTGGGAGACGATCCTAACTCGCAGGGCCATCAGCGTAGAACTCCTCCTCATAGAACTCCTCCTGGGGTGGCTCCTCATAGTCTGATAAGTAGATACCAGGGGCGAAACCAAATGAGTACATTTGAATGTACTCAACAAGACATCCTTTATGAGCTTACAATAATGCATACATGCTTATTTGGTGGAGTGGGTAGGCCATACATATGGTTCAGCTACCCATGACAGATAAAAGATTTATCATGGTTGATTCTTCAAGTTTAGTCCTTTATGGATAAATCAAGTAAAATAATATAGTTTTTCTCTCGTAGATATCACATATCTTGGAGGTTTTATAAGTCTTTTAGAAAAGAAAGTTTTCTTTTCAGAAACTTGTAATAATAGTTTCCTCCTCCTCGGTATCTCGCAGATACCAAGTCATTCCTCCATAGTACCTCGCAGGTACAAAGCCGTCCTTCAAAAACCTCTTTTGAAAAGTTGACACAATACTAGCTACATGGCCATTCAACCGTCCATATCCGAGGACGCGGCTATCTCGAAATAGTTTTACTCTGCAGAGGGGTACACACTTCCACTAGATCCAGAATCCGCCATGAAACAACCATGGATTATTCCCAACCTATGGGAACATCAGATAACTGATCTTGACTATCCACTATGTACAAGCTAGAACATGACTATCTCTTCAATTGGGGTTACCCCTCCCCGGCAAGCCGTGTCACACACCGCCCAGACAGGAGACCCAACTGCTGCATCCGGAGGGAAAATTAATCCCACACTTTAGGTGTCCCGTTTGCTCACTCCTAGCGACACTTCGGTTCGGAGGATCCAATCCTCTATAGCACCTTGAGATAGCTCACATACTAACCATAACAAGTTTTTAATCAAGCCCCTACCCATATTGGGGTAAAGTGGCAGTACGATAATAGTTGTCCAGCGAAGACTAGGTTATGTGTCTTTTGTAAACATTTCTCAAACATTTCCCTTCATGGCGCTCTTCCGGTAGACAGGGTCTCACCCTTCATCCGGGGTTTTTTTCCTTCATAAGGTATTTGTTTACAAAAACACATTTTATTTAGTTCATTTAAGAACCCAAGTTTTAATTTGGTGGATGGTATGTATATACCATTTAGTGGCTAAGGGCTTGGCAAATACCAAGTTGAGTATTATTATGATTCCTTCTTCTAATAATATTAATAGTAGTAGTATTCACAACAAAAATAGTTTTGGGAGTATAGTTTTGTGAAAACTTCAGAAGTGAAAAGCATGCATGATAGATAATGATAAGTATTTATACAGCAAGCATTAGGATGGCTTGCCTTGGTACAAGTGATGGTCCTGATCCTGAAAGTAACAGGAGTTGCAATACCCTTCTTCAGCAAATCCTTCCTCCTCGTTTTCTAACGTCGTAAAAAGAAATAAAGGCACACTTTCAGAGCCAACCAAGACAAACAATGCTACAAGTGATACATACAGCAAGCAATCAAAAAGTAACACTCAAGACATTCAATTTTCCTTTAAGAAAATTGGCAAGAAAACCATAGTGGAAAAATCTGCTTTTTCCTAGTGTTTATGTGTGGTGAAACTTAATGATTTTAAGACAAGAGCATCATGGACCAGTGGGGTAAACCACATGTTAATAGACAGTAGGGTGTCACATAAAACACACTTTGATGTCTAAAAACTCCCCCAATACTCTCTATGGCAAACACAAAATATAAGCTAAAATATGCAAGTGGTGAAAAAGGCTTATGACAATAAGTCAAGCTCTTTTTCCACCATGAACCAAAAATACCAGTGGGTGTTCCACTAGCATAATGCTTCATAAAGAGGTTATATAAGCCTCTGGTCACATTTCTAAAAATGCTCAAAACAAACAAACTAGTCCCACAAACTCCTACTCATACTAGTAGAAACTTGGGAAAAATACTAGACTAGTTTATACTTCACTTGTTAATTTTAGGCACAAGTGTGCAAACTAACAGAGGTAAAATACTCCTATAATCAGTACCAAAATGCTACTGGATCCCACAAAATAACACAAAAAGTTTAGCTATGAAACAAGGAAAAACTAGACTAAAAATGCTACACATGTGAGGGAATTAAATCTAGGCACCTAAATGATACTCAAGCAATTTCTAGCATTTGAGGGAAAATTAACAGAGGTGAAAACACAAGGATAACAATGCCACAAGGACATTTCATCCCCTGTTTTCAACCACAAAGGATCATATTTTTCCCTAGTGGAAAACAAAACAAAAGGCATGCATGTATAATCTAGTAGGAAATCTAGACCTCAAGCAATGCTACTTTAAATCTATTCTAAACTCAAAACACCAAGTAACCAGAGGTGTTGCAACTAAAATAACAGTACCAAAATGGTACTGGTTCCATGAAAATAATCTAGCACAAGGCTTGATACAAACTAAAAATCTACTCACAAACCTAGATAGAAAATAAGCTATGAGCAAGACTTAAGCATGGAAATTAATTCTAAAAATTCTACCACTCAAGCCATTTATTCTAACATGCTCATACAACTTGTAAACATCAATACCACACTAGATAACAATATTACAAGCAAGAACACAATAGGTGCACATATAAAAAGATCATATAAAACAAGATCTAGGAATTAAAAATTAGGCAGAAAAGTGCTAAAACTTGTTCTGTCTCCCTAATTTTTTCTATGGCTCCAAAAATTAAATCCTTCTAGGATGTGATAGTACTTAACAATACAAAGCCTCTCCAATTGGTCTCACTCAAAAATAATGCCTCAAACTCCCCCTAAAATTCTTGGAATAGCTCACTGATGTTTTACCAAAATGGATGGCATTTCCAAATGGTAACTCTCCTGGATGCAAACTAAAATTCTAAAGGTAGGTATTGATAAGGGCTTTCCAAAGCAGTTGAGTTTGCTCAAAAATGTTTTGTACTTTTGAAGTTCTATTCATTTCCATTTTAATGGTACTGTCTGGCAAAATGGCTATAGAAAAATAAATAAAAGTCAAAACATTGTTCTGCCAAAGGGAGGTGGTTGTGATTTTGTTTGGCTACAAGTACAAAAATTGGCAAGGCCAAATAAAATTGTTTGCTATTTTTCCTAGGCCAAAAGCTAACAGGTACGATTCTGTAAAAAAAAAATGGATTTCAATTAACAGGGACAAGCCCCGATGGGCCAGATCTGCCGCGCCCAGCCCAACTAGCGCCTAGGCTAGCCCACTGCGCGCGCGCGCGGGCGGGGGACGCGGGAATCGGCCGTTCAAGCGCGGCCGTTGATCTCGCGATCAACGGTCCCGCCCCTTTCTCCTTCCTCTCGCCTAACCCGACGGGAATCGCGTCGAACACCTCGTAGGCACGCTCGGGACGGGCAGAGGGCTCACCTAGGGGTCCCGTGGAGCGACGCGTGGAGGCGGTGGGGTCGTGGGAGGCTGGTGGCGCGGTGGTGGCGGCGTGCGTTTCCCCGGCGACGAGGTTCCTTCCGCGGCGGCACGGCGGACACGGCGGCGACGGCTCGGGCTCTCCTGCAAGCGAGGGCATCGAGGAGGGTGTCAGGGAGGTGGCCAAGGGTACGTAGAGCGTGCCCGTGCAAAAATGGCGAGCTCACACGCACGGGTTGACTCGTTCTCCTCCGGTGGATCGCGCGGTGGCCGGCGGGAAGAAAATGCTCGTGCCACTCGCACACGGCGAGGCACGGCCTGAAAATCCGGGTGTGGAGGCGTGGGTGGGTGTGGTGTGCGGTGGCGAAACGGCTAGGCCGTTGAGGCTTTGTAGGCACGGGGCCGTCGTGGGTGCTCTCGGTGCTCGAGTGTGTGCGCGTGTGTGGCGAACAGAGGGGTGGGGGGGCCGTTTTCTCGCTGCATCTCGAGCCAGGGGCGGTGCCAAACTTCACTGGACACCACAGTAGGGCTAGGGTGGAGAGACACGATGGTTTTTAGGCCATGCCTCTAGCACACCCCCCCTCTACTCGGGCTCGAGTTTCCCTCCCTTTTCCTTCTACTCTAGGGCACCACTCGGGTATGTGAGCACATGGTTTTACAGAGGGATCCTAGGTGAACAACTAGAATCAAAATCCACACAAAAAGATCCAGTGTAGCTCAAGAAATTCATCTCCAAAGTTCTGTCCAAAAACAGTTTCAGAAAATTCAGAAAAAGGCTTAGTGAAAATTTCACTAAGTGTTGAAAAAAACAGGGGTTTGAAGCAAAAGTTTGCTTCTGTTTTATTTGGCAATTGAACTTGGATTTTGGAAATTCAAGTTGCTAATTGTTATATGTACTTTCTAGTTTGAGAAAACAACAAGTACACAAGAAAATGAGTTGGTTAACCCTCTGAAAACAACTGCCCAAAAAGCTATGTTTCTGTTTTCCAAAAAGAATTTGTTTTTCACTATTTTTATACTAGAAAAACAATCATGGATTTGATTGTTTTCCAAGTGCTAAATTCAAACCAGTGGCATATAGTTGTACTACATAACATGTTCAACCATAATACCACAAGAAACCAACAAATCAAATATGTTTGATTCTTGAAAACAAGTGTGGAAAACAGCTAGTCAAGTTGTTTTTCTGCTAAAAGTTTAAATAGGAAATAAATTCCCAAAGCTATTTAAATCCCAACCAAAATGTTTTCTTGGTCAAGACATGACTAAATAATGTTGTCATGAGTGAATCAAGTATTCCCCAAGCTTTGAGAAGAAAATTTCTTAGGGTTTCCAGTTGAAAACCATCAGGCAGACAATAATCAATCATCAGGAAAAATCCTCAAATGAGTGAAAAGAAACACACCACTTATATTGCATAGATACACATGACTACACAATCATGTTGTCCACTTAATTGTCTTACAAAAGTCTTAAGAGGCTTGCTAATATAGTATTAAACAAGGGCTTAAAAACAGGGGTGTTACAAATCTCCCCCCCTTAAAAGAATCTCGTCCCGAGATTAGCGGGTCTAGTCTTTAAGAAAATCAGGGAACTCCTTCCTGATATCATCTTCACGCTCCCAGGTAGCTTCTTCCTCAGAATGATTCGTCCACTGAATCTTAAGGAATTTGATAGCACGCCTCCTGGTAGCGCGCACAATCTCCTCGAGAACCCGCAGGGGTCTATCACGATAAGTCAAATCATCATTGATATCAATGGTCCTGAAATCTATGTCTTGATACGAGAGATCCTTCTCAGGTACTTGCAGACATTTCCGGAGCAATGACACATGGAAAACATTGTGAAACGCAGATAGCTCCTCAGGTAATTCTAACTGATAAGAAACTTCGCCACGACGTGCCAAGATCTTAAAAGGGCCAATATACCTGGGTGCCAGCTTTCCCTTGACATGGAAACGCTGCATCCCTTTGAGTGGCGTAACACGAAGGTACACGAAATCTCCAATGCTGAAAGAGACATCACGACGCTTCGTGTCAGCATAACTCTTCTGACGAGATTGAGCTGTCTTTAAACGTTCCCGAATAAGCTGAACCTGCTCTTCTGCAGCTTTTAAAGTGTCCACACCAAAAACCTGACTGTCTCCAGTCTCAGTCCAATTCAGAGGTGTGCGGCATTTACGTCCATACAGTGCTTCAAAAGGGGCCATTTGCAAGCTAGACTGATAACTGTTGTTGTAAGAAAACTCTGCGAAAGGCAGACAGTCTTCCCATTTAACTCCATAGGACAACACACAAGCACGGAGCATGTCTTCCAGAATTTGGTTCACACGCTCTGTCTGTCCATCAGTCTGTGGGTGATAGGCTGTGCTAAAAGCTAATTTGGTTCCCAAACTCTCGTGCAACTTCTTCCAAAATCTGGATGTGAACTGTGTACCTCGATCAGACACAATCCTGCTCGGGACTCCGTGCAGGCTGACAATCCGAGTAATGTAAAGATCAGCAAGCTGATCTCCACGATAGGTGGTCCGGACAGGAATAAAGTGAGCAACTTTTGTGAGCCTGTCCACGACAACCCATATAGAATCATTTCCTCGGCTGGACCTAGGAAGTCCTGTGATGAAGTCCATCCCTACTTCATCCCATTTCCAAACAGGTACTTGCAACGGCTGGAGCAAGCCAGCGGGACGCTGGTGCCCAGCTTTCACTTGCTGGCAGACATGGCACTTGGCTACAAATGAAGCAATATCTCGCTTCATCCCATGCCACCAGAATCTCTCCTTCAGGTCTTGATACATCTTTGTTCCTCCAGGATGGATAGAATACATGGTCTCATGAGCTTCGACCATGATGTTCTGCTTGAGATCAGACTCAGAGGGAACACAAATACGGCCTTCATACCATAATCCCCCATCAGCATCGATAGTAAACCCAGCAACCTTCTCCTTCTCCATGCGGGCCTTAATACCATCAATACTTTTCTGGCCTTTCTGCGCCTCTTTGATTTGGTCAACCAGAGTTGGTTTAAGTTCTATGGCGTCCAACATACCATAGCTGACCACTTCAATGCCAAGTTGGTCAAGCTCTTTCCACAACTCGGGCTGCCTTACTAAAATCATAGCATTTAGAGAGGCCGGCTCTCGACTAAGAGCATCTGCAACTACATTTGCCTTCCCAGGGTGATAATGAATACTCAGATCATAATCTTTAATGAGCTCAATCCAGCGGCGCTGCCTCATGTTGAGCTCACGTTGAGTAAAGATATACTTTAAACTCTTATGATCCGTGTAAATTTCCACTCTTCTTCCCATAAGAAAATGTCGCCATGTTTTGAGGGCATGCACGACAGCAGCAAGCTCTAAGTCATGAGTGGGGTAATTCAACTCGTGGGGTCTCAACTGGCGGGATATGAAAGATATCACTTTTCCGTCTTGCATAAGTACGCTTCCAAGACCAAGCTTAGAAGCGTCACAATATACGTCGAAATTCTTGGTGATATCCGGCATAATAAGGATTGGAGCGGTCACAAGTCGATGTTTTAACTCATTGAAACTCTCTTCACACTTGTCCGTCCATAGGAACTTGCTATCCTTCTTGAGCAACTGGGTGAGGGGTCTGGCTATACTCGAGAATCCCTGAACAAACTTGCGGTAATATCCTGCCAAACCCAGAAAGGATCTGACTTCAGTCTGGTTGGTTGGAGCAGCACGCTTCTCCACAGACTGAACTAGAGTAGGGTCAACAGATATTCCTCCCGCAGATACTACATGTCCAAGAAACCCGACTTCCGTCAACCAGAATTGACATTTACTAAACTTAGCATACAACTGATGCTCACGAAGTGTTCCGAGCACAATTCTCAGATGTTCTTCGTGTTCTTCCTCACTCCGAGAATATATGAGAATGTCGTCAATAAACACCACGACAAACTTGTCTAGAAAATCCATGAATACCTTATTCATGAGATTCATGAAATAGGCAGGGGCATTGGTTAGACCAAAGGACATCACGGTGTATTCATACAGCCCGTAACGAGTGGTGAAAGCAGTCTTGGGAATATCAGTATCACGGACTTTCAGTTGGTGATAACCAGTCCGAAGGTCGATCTTCGAGAAGATTACGGCCCCATTCAGCTGGTCAAACAGGTCTTCAATTTTGGGCAACGGGTACTTGTTCTTGATGGTCACATCATTCAACTTGCGGTAGTCCACACATAAACGAGTGGTACCGTCCCGTTTTTCCACAAAAATGATTGGAGACCCCCATGGCGATGCACTAGGGCGAATCAAACCTTTTCTCAACATATCATCCAGCTGGGTCTTCAACTCATCTAATTCCTTTGGGTTCATCCGATAAGGCTTCTGTGCTATGGGTCCCGTTCCGGGTACTAACTCGATCACAAACTCGATATCCCGATCAGGGGGCATACCGGGTAACTCTTCAGGAAAAACATCCGGGTATTCGCAAACGACCGGGACTTCCTCAAGGTTAGGGTGGGCTATACCAGTGTGGCAGTGAACTTGTGACGAGGGTTTAGTTGCAGTGTACACAACCTTTTCCCCATCCTCAGAGATCATATCAATAGATTTCTTAGTGCAGTCAATAACCCCCTTATACTTGGCCATCCAGTTCATACCGAGTACCACTTCTATCCCCTTGGATCCCAGCACTATAAGATCAGCATGAAAAGTTTTCCCTTGTATTTCTACTGGCACTTCATTGCAAATTAAGTTGGCTTTAGTACTATCCCCAGGTATTTGTACTAACATAGGGTTGTGCATACGGGAATGCTTCATACCACTTTTCTCAGCAAACGGTTTTGTGACAAAAGAATGTGATGCACCAGAATCAAACAGTACTGCGGCTGGCACCGAGTTGACAGGAAACGTACCCATCACCATGTCTGGTGCCTCCTGAGCTTCTGCAGCAGTGACGTGGTTCAGGTGTCCCTTCATCCTATTCTGCCGTCCAGTGGAAGGACCATGGTTCATCTTGGTTGCAGTTGGCTGGGCTGTGGCAGTAGCTTTGGTAGGGCACTCACGAGCAAAGTGACCTTCCTTTCCGCAGGCAAAACAACCTCCAGAAGGCCTTGGGCTTGGGTTAGGTTTGGGAGCATTGTTGGAGTTGTTCCCATTTCCACTGTTGTTGCCTCCATAGCGGTTTCCATGATTATTCCCAGAATGGTTACCATGGTTGCCACCATAGCTATTTCCTCCGTACTTTGGTGCATAGTTGGGGTTGTAGTTGTTGGGCCTTGGTGCATAGTTGTGGTTGGGGCGGGGTGCATAAGCAGGCGCCTTGTGGGGTGGGGGCCTCGCATACGGAGTGTTGCGAGTCCTTTGAGCACTAGGTCCTCCATGCACGGTCATCTTCCTCTTGCGGTTATCATCAGCAGATTTCCGCTTGTGCTCCAGTACCATAGCGGCATTTGCAAGGGTCTCCAAGTCCTGAAATGGAACCACCACTAGAGCGCACTGGAGCTCATCATCCAGCCCATTTAAGAACCTCTCCCTCTTCTTAGCATCAGTATTGATATCATCCTGTGCATACCTGGACAGAGTAGTGAAATTCTCCCAGTATTCAGACACAGGCATACTTCCCTGCCTCAGCTTCAGAAATTTCTCACGCATAAGTGTCATCATTCCTTGGGGAATGTGATACTTGCGGAATCTTGCAGAGAAATCCTCCCAGTTGAACACGTGACCAGCAGCAACAGTCTCACGTGTAGTCTCCCACCAAGTCCTGGCAGGACCAGCAAGAAAATGGGAGGCAAACAGGACCTTATCATTTTCCTCAACTGATGCAACCTCCAGTTTGTTTGCGATGGTGCGGAGCCAGTCGTCAGCATCGAGAGGCTCCACAATCCTAGTGAAGACTGGGGGGTTGGTGTGCTGAAAGTCTCTCAGTCTCGAGCGAGCACCATTGCCATTGCCATTGCCATTGCCATTATTGTTGGCGGCAGCAGCTAGTTGTTGCAGAGCGGTAATGGTAGCTGCACTCTCATCTCGGCTGGCCTGGCGATCTTCCATCAGCAGGGCCAACAGCGCCTCCACAGTGGGTGGTGGTGGCGGTGGGGGTTCGCGACGAGGTGCCATTCTGAAGTGAAAACATGTGTAAGTTTTAGAAGTATATTCTTGTTTTTGAAAACCCAGTACCTTTAACATAAGAAAAAGGAATACGAGTGATATGTTTCAAAAACAAGAGCGGGGCAGTCGCAAACATGGATGAAAAGAACGCCAAATAGTGACAATCATCAAGGAAACAAGCAGAACATTCCATTCATCGCACAACTTACACAGAGTCTTAGACATTACACACACACATTACAAGCCATATTTTACAAGGAAGGCTTCATCGAGCTACAAGGGGTGCGATTTGGTGGGGTCATCGCAAGGCTACTACTAGCAAAACGATCTAGCATACTTATCTAGCATCTAGACCAGCATCAAGTGCTAAGGGTGAGGAGGCTGTGACTACACAGAGTCGTCACTGTCCCCAACCTCGAAGATACGCTCCTCAGGGTCCTCCTCCTCCTCCTCGCCAAGCAGGTCATCATCATCCTGCTCGCTAGCCTCACTCATATCCATCCCCTCCAAGTCAGACGGAACATCCTCTACTGGCAGGAGCTCCTCAATCTCCCTGCTGAGCTCTGCGCCCTCCTCCTCAAGCTCCTCTATGGCAGAGTCTCTCGCGGCTATGTCGTCACGAGCTATGTGAAGCCTAGTGTGCAGAACTGAGTTAGCCCCCTCCAGAGCCGTCACCCTGCTGGTGAGACGAGCACGGCTCAGTCGGGTGGCCCGCAACTGTCTCTCCAAGGCACGACTCCTCGCGGTGGCTGTCTCCAACTCCTCCCTCAACTCAGACAACTGCTGTGCTAGTGCTCCACTCTCCTCCTGGCTGTCCTGAAGCTCAGCCCTCAGCTCGTCAGTCTCGGCTATCAGTGTGTGATGCACCAATGTGCCAAGGTGGTGAGCGAGTCGCTGATCGTCCAACCTGTGCTGAGTGCGGTACAACAGAATCTCCATCTCGTCCAAGTGAGGACCAACAGTGGTAGTGTCTGGCTCAACAGGAAGTGGTATTCCCTCCTCATCGCGCCTCCCAATCAACTCGAACCGGGAACCGATGAACATGTACTCCCCAATGTGTGCCAGTCGTGCCACTGACTCCTGAATCACCCGCACGGCTGCCTCGGTCCAAGAACGATCAACAGCACGAAAGACGTAGGCCTCCACTGTCGGGCTAGCCAGAGGTGCACGGATAGTGACCTCCGCGTACCAGTCTCCCTCCAGAGGTGCACCGTCAACTAGACCTCCTCGCAGCTCCGGAAGTGGGCGTCCCAACACAGTAGCCATAGCTACTAGCCTCTCCTCGAAAAGGAAAGTCTCGCCACGTGGACGTCCCAACTGGAAAGCCTCGGTGATGACCACGTCCATCTACACAAAATTTTAAGTATAGTTTAAGTGAGACCACAGTGTGCAAAGTTTTAAGTTTATGCAAAGAACAATCTTAATGCAAGTAGAGTTTGACACAGAGAGGTGGTGGGATATAGGGAATATTTTTATACATAGTCATATATCCAATCTTTTCGTAGTTATAACTTATATTTTTGGAGTATACACTAACGTCCATGCTAACTAAGGTCTCCTAGAGTCAGGATGGCTCTGATACCAACTTTGTAGAGGCCCCAAACCGGAAGGTTCAGAACCCCTCATATGCATTCATTCACAATCCCAGAATAACCAGTTGTGAACAACATACGTAGTTGGCATACAGAATACATCATCCATTACACGAATAATAGAGTCTTACATAAATGGTCACATGACCAAGTTCTTGATAACTGTCACACAGGACATACATTCAAAATAAACACAGCGGAAGACGATAAGCATAGCGTGGTAGAACCCGAGTCACGCCTCATCCTACAGGCTGCTGACTGGGAGACGATCCTAACTCGCAGGGCCATCAGCGTAGAACTCCTCCTCATAGAACTCCTCCTGGGGTGGCTCCTCATAGTCTGATAAGTAGATACCAGGGGCGAAACCAAATGAGTACATTTGAATGTACTCAACAAGACATCCTTTATGAGCTTACAATAATGCATACATGCTTATTTGGTGGAGTGGGTAGGCCATACATATGGTTCAGCTACCCATGACAGATAAAAGATTTATCATGGTTGATTCTTCAAGTTTAGTCCTTTATGGATAAATCAAGTAAAATAATATAGTTTTTCTCTCGTAGATATCACATATCTTGGAGGTTTTATAAGTCTTTTAGAAAAGAAAGTTTTCTTTTCAGAAACTTGTAATAATAGTTTCCTCCTCCTCGGTATCCCGCAGATACCAAGTCATTCCTCCATAGTACCTCGCAGGTACAAAGCCGTCCTTCAAAAACCTCTTTTGAAAAGTTGACACAATACTAGCTACATGGCCATTCAACCGTCCATATCCGAGGACGCGGCTATCTCGAAATAGTTTTACTCTGCAGAGGGGTACACACTTCCACTAGATCCAGAATCCGCCATGAAACAACCATGGATTATTCCCAACCTATGGGAACATCAGATAACTGATCTTGACTATCCACTATGTACAAGCTAGAACATGACTATCTCTTCAATTGGGGTTACCCCTCCCCGGCAAGCCGTGTCACACACCGCCCAGACAGGAGACCCAACTGCTGCATCCGGAGGGAAAATTAATCCCACACTTTAGGTGTCCCGTTTGCTCACTCCTAGCGACACTTCGGTTCGGAGGATCCAATCCTCTATAGCACCTTGAGATAGCTCACATACTAACCATAACAAGTTTTTAATCAAGCCCCTACCCATATTGGGGTAAAGTGGCAGTACGATAATAGTTGTCCAGCGAAGACTAGGTTATGTGTCTTTTGTAAACATTTCTCAAACATTTCCCTTCATGGCGCTCTTCCGGTAGACAGGGTCTCACCCTTCATCCGGGGTTTTTTTTCCTTCATAAGGTATTTGTTTACAAAAACACATTTTATTTAGTTCATTTAAGAACCCAAGTTTTAATTTGGTGGATGGTATGTATATACCATTTAGTGGCTAAGGGCTTGGCAAATACCAAGTTGAGTATTATTATGATTCCTTCTTCTAATAATATTAATAGTAGTAGTATTCACAACAAAAATAGTTTTGGGAGTATAGTTTTGTGAAAACTTCAGAAGTGAAAAGCATGCATGATAGATAATGATAAGTATTTATACAGCAAGCATTAGGATGGCTTGCCTTGGTACAAGTGATGGTCCTGATCCTGAAAGTAACAGGAGTTGCAATACCCTTCTTCAGCAAATCCTTCCTCCTCGTTTTCTAACGTCGTAAAAAGAAATAAAGGCACACTTTCAGAGCCAACCAAGACAAACAATGCTACAAGTGATACATACAGCAAGCAATCAAAAAGTAACACTCAAGACATTCAATTTTCCTTTAAGAAAATTGGCAAGAAAACCATAGTGGAAAAATCTGCTTTTTCCTAGTGTTTATGTGTGGTGAAACTTAATGATTTTAAGACAAGAGCATCATGGACCAGTGGGGTAAACCACATGTTAATAGACAGTAGGGTGTCACATAAAACACACTTTGATGTCTAAAAACTCCCCCAATACTCTCTATGGCAAACACAAAATATAAGCTAAAATATGCAAGTGGTGAAAAAGGCTTATGACAATAAGTCAAGCTCTTTTTCCACCATGAACCAAAAATACCAGTGGGTGTTCCACTAGCATAATGCTTCATAAAGAGGTTATATAAGCCTCTGGTCACATTTCTAAAAATGCTCAAAACAAACAAACTAGTCCCACAAACTCCTACTCATACTAGTAGAAACTTGGGAAAAATACTAGACTAGTTTATACTTCACTTGTTAATTTTAGGCACAAGTGTGCAAACTAACAGAGGTAAAATACTCCTATAATCAGTACCAAAATGCTACTGGATCCCACAAAATAACACAAAAAGTTTAGCTATGAAACAAGGAAAAACTAGACTAAAAATGCTACACATGTGAGGGAATTAAATCTAGGCACCTAAATGATACTCAAGCAATTTCTAGCATTTGAGGGAAAATTAACAGAGGTGAAAACACAAGGATAACAATGCCACAAGGACATTTCATCCCCTGTTTTCAACCACAAAGGATCATATTTTTCCCTAGTGGAAAACAAAACAAAAGGCATGCATGTATAATCTAGTAGGAAATCTAGACCTCAAGCAATGCTACTTTAAATCTATTCTAAACTCAAAACACCAAGTAACCAGAGGTGTTGCAACTAAAATAACAGTACCAAAATGGTACTGGTTCCATGAAAATAATCTAGCACAAGGCTTGATACAAACTAAAAATCTACTCACAAACCTAGATAGAAAATAAGCTATGAGCAAGACTTAAGCATGGAAATTAATTCTAAAAATTCTACCACTCAAGCCATTTATTCTAACATGCTCATACAACTTGTAAACATCAATACCACACTAGATAACAATATTACAAGCAAGAACACAATAGGTGCACATATAAAAAGATCATATAAAACAAGATCTAGGAATTAAAAATTAGGCAGAAAAGTGCTAAAACTTGTTCTGTCTCCCTAATTTTTTCTATGGCTCCAAAAATTAAATCCTTCTAGGATGTGATAGTACTTAACAATACAAAGCCTCTCCAATTGGTCTCACTCAAAAATAATGCCTCAAACTCCCCCTAAAATTCTTGGAATAGCTCACTGATGTTTTACCAAAATGGATGGCATTTCCAAATGGTAACTCTCCTGGATGCAAACTAAAATTCTAAAGGTAGGTATTGATAAGGGCTTTCCAAAGCAGTTGAGTTTGCTCAAAAATGTTTTGTACTTTTGAAGTTCTATTCATTTCCATTTTAATGGTACTGTCTGGCAAAATGGCTATAGAAAAATAAATAAAAGTCAAAACATTGTTCTGCCAAAGGGAGGTGGTTGTGATTTTGTTTGGCTACAAGTACAAAAATTGGCAAGGCCAAATAAAATTGTTTGCTATTTTTCCTAGGCCAAAAGCTAACAGGTACGATTCTGTAAAAAAAAAATGGATTTCAATTAACAGGGACAAGCCCCGATGGGCCAGATCTGCCGCGCCCAGCCCAACTAGCGCCTAGGCTAGCCCACTGCGCGCGCGCGCGGGCGGGGGACGCGGGAATCGGCCGTTCAAGCGCGGCCGTTGATCTCGCGATCAACGGTCCCGCTCCTTTCTCCTTCCTCTCGCCTAACCCGACGGGAATCGCGTCGAACACCTCGTAGGCACGCTCGGGACGGGCAGAGGGCTCACCTAGGGGTCCCGTGGAGCGACGCGTGGAGGCGGTGGGGTCGTGGGAGGCTGGTGGCGCGGTGGTGGCGGCGTGCGTTTCCCCGGCGACGAGGTTCCTTCCGCGGCGGCACGGCGGACACGGCGGCGACGGCTCGGGCTCTCCTGCAAGCGAGGGCATCGAGGAGGGTGTCAGGGAGGTGGCCAAGGGTACGTAGAGCGTGCCCGTGCAAAAATGGCGAGCTCACACGCACGGGTTGACTCGTTCTCCTCCGGTGGATCGCGCGGTGGCCGGCGGGAAGAAAATGCTCGTGCCACTCGCACACGGCGAGGCACGGCCTGAAAATCCGGGTGTGGAGGCGTGGGTGGGTGTGGTGTGCGGTGGCGAAACGGCTAGGCCGTTGAGGCTTTGTAGGCACGGGGCCGTCGTGGGTGCTCTCGGTGCTCGAGTGTGTGCGCGTGTGTGGCGAACAGAGGGGTGGGGGGGCCGTTTTCTCGCTGCATCTCGAGCCAGGGGCGGTGCCAAACTTCACTGGACACCACAGTAGGGCTAGGGTGGAGAGACACGATGGTTTTTAGGCCATGCCTCTAGCACACCCCCCCTCTACTCGGGCTCGAGTTTCCCTCCCTTTTCCTTCTACTCTAGGGCACCACTCGGGTATGTGAGCACATGGTTTTACAGAGGGATCCTAGGTGAACAACTAGAATCAAAATCCACACAAAAAGATCCAGTGTAGCTCAAGAAATTCATCTCCAAAGTTCTGTCCAAAAACAGTTTCAGAAAATTCAGAAAAAGGCTTAGTGAAAATTTCACTAAGTGTTGAAAAAAACAGGGGTTTGAAGCAAAAGTTTGCTTCTGTTTTATTTGGCAATTGAACTTGGATTTTGGAAATTCAAGTTGCTAATTGTTATATGTACTTTCTAGTTTGAGAAAACAACAAGTACACAAGAAAATGAGTTGGTTAACCCTCTGAAAACAACTGCCCAAAAAGCTATGTTTCTGTTTTCCAAAAAGAATTTGTTTTTCAATATTTTTATACTAGAAAAACAATCATGGATTTGATTGTTTTCCAAGTGCTAAATTCAAACCAGTGGCATATAGTTGTACTACATAACATGTTCAACCATAATACCACAAGAAACCAACAAATCAAATATGTTTGATTCTTGAAAACAAGTGTGGAAAACAGCTAGTCAAGTTGTCTTTCTGCTAAAAGTTTAAATAGGAAATAAATTCCCAAAGCTATTTAAATCCCAACCAAAATGTTTTCTTGGTCAAGACATGACTAAATAATGTTGTCATGAGTGAATCAAGTATTCCCCAAGCTTTGAGAAGAAAATTTCTTAGGGTTTCCAGTTGAAAACCATCAGGCAGACAATAATCAATCATCAGGAAAAATCCTCAAATGAGTGAAAAGAAACACACCACTTATATTGCATAGATACACATGACTACACAATCATGTTGTCCACTTAATTGTCTTACAAAAGTCTTAAGAGGCTTGCTAATATAGTATTAAACAAGGGCTTAAAAACAGGGGTGTTACATCTTGTATGGATGCTTAGAGATTGGTGCAGTACCTGGTTCAAGCTCGATCACGAACTCAACTCCTCTGTCCGGAGGCATCCCTGGCAACTCTTCTGGAAAGACGTCAGGGAATTCACAAATCACCGGAACATTTTCAAGCAGAGGTAGAGGTTTAGCATCCAGGGTGTACAGCTGAACAGAACTTGATTCACTTGGAGAATAGACTATCTGGCCGGAAGGGTGGAACATAGTTATTGACTTCTTAGCACAATCAATCGTAGCTTTATTGGCCTTCAACCAATCCATGCCAAGGATGACATCAATGTCAGAATTGCCAAGCAGAATGAGGGAAGCAAGGAATATGTGACCTCCAATCAAGATCTGATTCTCGTGACTGATCTTGGAAGTTTGCATAGTTGCTCCAGGGGAGTTTACTACTAGCGGGGAACCCAAACCAACAAAAGGTAGTTTAACTGCTGTTGCAAAGATCTTTGACACGAACGAATGCGATGCTCCGGTATCAAACAACACTTTAGCTGGGTTAGAGTTTACGGGGAATGTACCGAGAACGACGTCAGTAGCTTCCTCAGCTTTGTCGGCCTTGATATGATTCACCCTCGCGGTCCTCCCGACAGGCCTGTTGTTGGAGTTGAAGGCTTTAGCCGGGGGAGCACGAACCATTGCCTGGTTGGTGTTGGGGCGAGGAGGTGGTGGAGGTAGCTGCCTCTGAGTGCACTTATCAGCGTAGTGCCCAGTCTCCTTGCACTTGAAGCAAGTGACGACACGAGGAGGAGCTGGCCTTGGCTGCCCCATTGGAAACCTCTGACCCTGCATCTGAGATGGGTTGGGTGGGCGGGGACCAAAGGCTGGAGAAGCTTGGGCATTTGGAGCCCGAGTGACAGCACTGTTTGGCACCCAGATGCGGCGCTTCTGCGGAGGGGTGGTCATGTTGGAGGAGGAACCACCCTCACGCGAGTGCTTGCGCGACTCTTCGAACGCCTTGCGCCCATTCTCCTCATTGAGCGCTGTGTTCACGAGCTCCACGAAGTCCTTGCACTTGATGTTGGTGAGAGCGTACTTCAGTTCCGGGTTAAAACCTCGACGGAACCTTGCCATCTTCTTGGCTTCAGTGGACACCTCGTCACCAGCGTATCGAGCGAGACGATTGAACTCGTTCTGGTAGCCGAGTACGTCCAGCTTGCCCTGTTTGAGAGAGAAGAATTCCTCGCGCATCCTTTCCATGAGACCATCTGGGATGTGGTGCTTCAGGAAGGCATCCTTGAAACAACCCCAGGTGATAGGATAGCCAGCTCTCATGGTCTGGTAGTTCTCCCACCAGGTAGCTGCCTGACCCTTCAGTAGGTAGGTGGCAAACTTGACCTTATCTTCCTCAGCAACATGAGCAATCTCCAGAGCCCTGTTCATCTCCCTGATCCAGTCATCAGCATCCAGAGGCTCACGTGTTGCCACGAAAGCTCTCGGCCCCATGCTCAGAAACTCCTTGATGCTGACTCGCGGAGCATTCTGGTTGTTGTGCTGGTTAGCCTGGATCTGGGCCATCTGAGCCACGACCTGAGTCATCTGAGTCAACAGCTCCGTGAGCGGAGGTGGTTCAGGCGGGGAGTTCCTGGTTGGAGGCATCCTGAACAGAAATGCATTTTAGCACAATAACAGCAAAGGATAGACTTGGTAACCGAAAGAGAGATTATTCTGACGCATGAATAGATAACCAACAGGTACATCATTACATGTTCAAATACATCAGAATATCCAACACACCAATACATGGTTCGAAAGACAAGGATAACTAAACATAGCTATGAATGGATACATCGGTACTCCCATGCTCATCACGCAGGACGGCGGTGAGTAGTACGACGAGAGATACGGTGCGGAGGAATCCCCCGGAAGTAGGTATAACGACGATCCACGTAGAGCGGAACTGCTCTGAGAGGGACTCTCGGTGTGGTGAAGTAGAAAGCATCGTCTCCCTGTGTTCCAAAGCGGGGAATCCCTGTGTAACCAGGACCAAGGTCGAGAAGTGGACCTCTGATCGGCTCGTAACCTCCAGCATCTGGCAGCGGTAACCCAGCTGTCTGAACGCTACGTGCAAAGCGCTCGTCTCCAACAAAATCTGTGGTGTACGTCGCCATACGAGTGAGAGCAAGGTGGAGCTGCTCCCTGACTGAAGCCAACTCCTGAGACAGTGTGGAAGCAACTGCGTCACTGTGCCTCACAAACTGAGCAGTGGTGTGCAGCCTGGAGCTATCAGACTCGTAGGTATCCAGGTTGTCGTGGAGAGTGAAGTGAACTCCCGCTGACGTGATGTAACCACGGGGGATGTGGCGATAGATAGAATCGTCAAATCCCCAGTAGTCAGCACGGAGGACGGTGAGACTCACGTAAGCTGCCTGCTGCACGGCCATATCCACTGTGGAACCTACTGCCTCGTAGCGGTGGACAACGCTCCTGCCATCATCTGACAGAATGTAGACGATAGCCCGGTAGTAGGTCTGGTCAAACTCTCGCTGCTGCTCGTAGACCTGGTACTCTGGTGCCCAATGGAACCCCAGATAAGTCACCATGTCTCTCAGCATCTCCGGATACCCGGCGGTGCTCTCACAGCGAGTCATCCTAACCACCTGCGGGAAGAACCTGAGATCCATCTGCAGATGATTTGGGAGGTTTTGATTAGACTCCGGTAGAAGAAATGAAGTGGAAAACAACAGCAAGGTTTCAACGGACGAAAGGTTCTTTAGAAGAACAGGATATCGAAGCAACATCGGGAAAACGAGACCAAAAGTCCTGAGGTACTACGGAAAACCCAAAACACGTGAAATCCTAACTTGAAAGTTTAGGTGAGAACAGAAAACAACGTTGCACTTCCTTACCAGAAAAGGGTGGGTGGGTGGGGAAAGAAGAAAAATGGCAGAATTCCTACTCTCACGTTTCATTTTTCCTATATAGCTACAAAATAGTTTCTAGACTCAACTGCGACCAGTAAAAGGGATCCTACAGGCAGACAGGCTCTGATACCATTTGTCGCACCCGGACTTCTAGAGGATACTCACCGTACGAACTGAACAGTATTTTGGTTGGATTACGGGGCTTAACGGCTCCCGCGTCCCCTTACGGGTAGGCCAGCACTTATGTGCGACAACCAACCGTTACTGTTCACCGTCGATGTAAACTATCCCGTAGAAATCAGGATACTACCATTGACGTACTTCATACCATACACACATGGTACGTCAACGGCTTTGAACAAAAGGATAACACAACATGCCTCTAAGACACAAAATATTGAAATAAGTTGCAACAGGCCCTCACTAGGGCAGAGAATAGCAAATACAATCATCCAGAGGACACATGCCCAACATAGCATCATTACAACTCAGCGGAAGCATTCAAAGGGGGTCTGAGTACAGACAAATCCAAATAGGCTTAAGAAGCCGGGAAAATAAAGAAGACGAAGCCCATCCACGTAGGTCCTGGATCCATCCCTGGTCCAGCTATCTACTCGTCTGCAGCCTCGTCAAACTCCACGAAGTAGCCATCCTGGTGGTCGTCGTAGCCGTAGTCGTAGTCTGCGTAAACCACAGCCCCAAAGGGGTCAGTACAACAACGTACTGGCAAGCAAGACTCACAGTTCACCAAAGTGTAGCCCGCCAACACCAAGCACAGATGCCTTGGGGTCAACGAAAGGGAAGGGTATAAAAGATGTTGCAACTGGCTGCACTAACCAACTACAGAACATTCTACAACTTCCGGTGTAACAGAAAGAGATAAGATAGCGTATCGTAACCAACTATGACTAACCACCAACCAAACCCATCCTGGATCTCGCCCATTATCCAAAGAAGCAATCCGAGGATAACTCACACTGTTGGATTAATGATGTATCAAGTTGTTGTTTCAGTAAGCCTATTACTTGTCAAGTTATCATTATTTAGGTGTAAGTTGTTCTGAGTACTTGTTAGCCAGTACTTTCACCAAGTCAACCATAACCGCGGAAAACACGGCTTCTCGAGAAGATTTATCCCTGCAGGGGTGCACCAATTTGGCCGTACACGTAAGAATAACCCGCCAGATGGGAAGGCCTTTCCCACCAAGCGGGGCACTCAACACAACTCAACTCTTCTTCGCATCAAGCCCAAAGCACCACGTGCTGTGCGTGCGCGGCTAATCGAGCCCCCCGAAGAAAAGGAGGACCCTCATAGCACTGGAAGACCACGCCGCCCTAAATGCCGACTACAAAAGTTCCACCCTGGCCTCGGGTTCGTACCTGCATATGCGTGCATCAAATGGAAAGCCCGAACTAAGTGTGGTGATTTGGACGAGATGCGGATCGAGTCAAATTGAGGGGGGCGCCCATACACGCTTCCCACATGCGGATAGTGCGCTCATCATGGATCAGTAGACAAGACCCTTTTCCTATTAGGGTCGACACTAGCAGGCCTCAAAACCACGCCGGGCCTCCTGCCGGTGCCTTATCAGCAAGTTATTAATACCTCAAATTAACAATTTGTTGTTTAACATCGAGCCCCAGAGTATAACAGATATAATAACAGAAAGTAACGGATAGCAGACTCGAGCAAAACAACCCTAAGCATGCTAGTAAGACACGGGCCCAAGCAACGGGGTTTTAGGACTGGAGGTGTGGCAATATCAGGGTTTAGGGTATCATGTGATAGGTTCGTAACAGAAGCAACGATACATAGGGCTAGCAAATATAGACAACGGAAAGTATCGGTAACCAATGTTGAAGGGAACACGATGGTTCATGTGAGTGATAACTTGCCTGCAAACCCAGTAGCCGGGTACTGAGCTAGATCCTCAGAAGGGGTGTCGTAAAGATCGTCGGTATCAACGTCGTCGTCTATCCGAGAAGAAGCAAGCAAACAAGGCAGAATATAAACAATCATTATCATGGCATAGTGCACAATCAAATATGATGCATGACAAGTTAATGGTTGCATCAACATAAACTAGATAACATGATAACACAATTTAAATGGACCCATAAGCAATTGGATTGCATATGGAAAAGGTCCATTGAAAATAAGTGGAAACAAATGATTATACCTAATTATTATGTGAAAGTTGTTAGCATGATGCATGCATGATGATAACAACAAAATAACACTAATAGATGCAAGGGAAAAAGAATAAAACAAGTTTGGAAATTATTTATCAAGTTTGGAAATGTTTGGTTACTTAAACATGTCACACAAGTAGTTGTTGTTTTCAACAAGTTAAATTGTTCAAAACAAATAACAAAGTTTGTATTTCAAAAGAACAACAAATTTTAGTTGGATTACATGTTTCAAATATTGAAATTGGTACTAGGATGAATTTATTATGAATTAAACAAGTTTTAAATGAATTTAAAACAAGTTTGGATTTAATTGAATTTTTATTTGTTCAAAACATAATGTCAAACTCATATTTGAAAAGTTCACACTTTGATGGTTTGAAAACATATTTTGCATGTTTAAAATTATTTTATTTTGAGCAAGTTATGATTTTACCAAATTTAAGTGAATTAAACAAGTATTAAATTATTTAGGCAATTTAAATTATTCAAACCATGAAACAAAATTTATATTTGAAAAGGTTATTCAAAATGGCATGGAAAACATATTTTATTTGCATTTATTGGATTAGGTATGAATTAGTTATTGAATTTAGAAATTTGCATTTGAATTATTCAAATTTGAATTTTAAATGTATTTGGAATTTTCAAAACAGAACACAAATGGATTATTTGGAAAGATCATTTGAATTGGAGCAGAAAACATATAAAACTTTTATTTATCGGACTTATAGATTAAAAGATATTAAAGTTTAAAGTTTAAGTTTTAAATCTGTTATTTAAATTGATTTAGGAATTAACAGGAATTTGCGCAGAAACCTTTTGGTACCTAGCTGTACCCTACCCACAGCCACTAGCCAGTGGACCCGTGGCCAGCGTGGCGCGCGCGCGCACGCGTGGCAGAGGGAGCCAATGACTGGTGGGCCTCTACGCGTGGGGGAAAATGCCACAAAAAGGTTGTGCGCTGCGGGGCTCGAACCGCGCACCTCTCCCTGCGCGCACTAGGCACAGAACCAGTGCGCTGCTGTCTGAATCGTTGCAAGGTTCAGATAGGCAGCGAGGTTAAAGTTCAACACGGGTGTTAACTGAAGAAATTAACTGACGCGCGTTGCTCCTCGACAGAGAACGAGCTGATGCTCGCCGGCGGGGAGAAGCAGTGGCCGTGCTCGCTGTGGTGGGTGTTGGATGCAGACGTGTGCGCGGGTGCAGAGGAGTAACAGAGAGGGAAAGGAGGGGAAGATGGTGGATGCTCACCGGGAGTTCGTCGTGGTAGCAGAGCTCGAGTGCACGGCGGCGTCCGCGGCGTGGACGAGGATGGCGGGGGAGATCCAGCGGGTCACCGGGGCTGCTTAGGTGTTTAAACGGAAGCAGGGAGAGAGGGGTTTCGGTTTCAGTGGCCTAGGTGGGTTGGTGGTGCACGGTGACGACGGAATCCATCGGGGTTCAGAGGGGGAGGTCGCCGGAGGGAGTTGCAGAGAGGGGAGCTCGACGGGGGAGAAGCAATTAGCGGCGGCGAGCGATGGGACAGGGTACCTAGGGCTAGGGTTAGGTCTGCGGGGCTCCTAGGGTGGCTTTATAGCCCCCGGGAATGCTTCCTGGCCGTCGGGTGGTCGTCGTGCTGCCGTGGAGGCCTCCGATGGCCGCCGTACTGCGGGAAGACAGAGTGCACGCGCTTCGAAGCGGTAAGTGAGGGATTTGGCGGGCTGGGCCGCGCGCGCGTTAGAGAAGGGAAAAGCAGTGGGCTGGACGCAGCCCACTCTCCCTGGCTGTTCCCTTTTTCTTTTTCAAAAATAAAATCCTTTTCTGTTTTTTTTTGTAGTGTTTGGTTTGGGAAGAAAAGGTAGGGTTTTAGGTTAGAGGAAAATTTGAGAAAAATTAGGGAAGTTCCTTAGGCCAAATACAAACAGTTGGTAACTTTTATTTTCAAAAGTTTAAGTATTTGCTTGCTGTTTAAAATTTAAACCAAATTTGGGTGAACTTTTTAATATTAAAGATCATTAATAAAACCAATCATTTAAATAGGGTAACCCCTATGGTAATTAGACAAATTGAGTTGATTTGTTTTGGTATCAACATAATTTCAAAATGATTCTGTTTTGGGTGCTTTGATTTGAATTTTAAATGTGTTTGGAAAATAAATAATTGATTTAAAACCATCATTTTCACAAGGGATCACTATGGCATAAAATGAAACCAATTGGTTGTTTTTAGTTGTGATTTTTATTCAAAATGTTGTAACAGAGCAAGTATGAAACCATTGTTTGGATAAGGTTTGAATTTGAGTTGTGAAAACAGTGGAAAACAAATGCAACAATTAAGAAACAAATGCAACCAACATGGAAACAATATGATGACATGATGCAGTACTTTAATAAACATGCAACAAACATTCTAAGTGGATGATTTTCATACTTGGGATGTTACATCAATGGACTGAGGAGTGGGTTGGTAAAATTCATGATCACCTCAACCGACCATCCGGACCTCGGATCTATGCTGACTACTGCAAACAAACACGCAGCAGTGAAGACATGAACAACGGAAAATTTGACCAATATATCAATAGTCGAAGGCAGCCAAAAGTCGATCGCAAGCCCACCCAAGATCCGCCAAAACACCAGAAGGAGGTGAACACCGCATTTGGCAAAGGTGTACTGTCCAATGGCGGAAGATGGAAAGGAAAGGACAAAGAACCATACTTCAGTGAACATATCAGGAAGATGGACTGGGATAATGTCGGATATATACCGTATAGGGGTATATAAGATGGTAGTGAAAGTGCCTGGTTACCAAGGTGGCCCAAGTGGTAGTGGGCTATGGTCCATTGGGCGGCCCAGTAACTTGACGCACAGAAGCCGGATTCTAGAAGAACCCGGATCACGGCCCGTGTGATCTGGCTTGGAGGAGAAGACGGATTCCTTACTTTCAAAGTTATAGTTACCGTAGTCTTCTAGGTTTCCTATTCTGTAAGCCCTAATCCGGCTATTATATAAAGCCGGACGGGAGATAAACAAAACAACCAAAGAATAACAGGGAAGCTATAGGCCAACTCGCCGAGAAGTTGATCCTCTGCGAGTAGCTAGATCCAAAACCTCACATTGTAATCCTGTTTCTAGGCTTTAGCCCTGATTAGTGAGAAGTGCAGGAGTAGGCACGTCGTACTGTCGCGACGTATCGAACCTGGGTAAATCCTGTGTTTACTGTCTACCACGCGATCCCGTTACCCCACGTCTCTACCGTAGTCTCATGGCACCCCCGTCTATGAAAACTACTACGATGTCTCGACAGTTGGCGCCCACCGTGGGGCAAACGACGTCAGGCGTGAAGTTCCGATCTGGGATACTTGGCGGAATCGGAAGATCAATCACTGTCGGAAGCTTGGAATTCAACGATGATGTCGGACGCTTCCTCGACAACGGATCCTACATACCGGCGCAAAACCACCTGGTAAGTGCCTGCGTGTTACCGATAGGATCTGCTAACATCTTTATCGGACTAACTGCAGAAGCAATGGGGTTTTGCGGTGGAAGCAAAATTATCCCACCCGCCCTATACCCAGTCGAGGATGACTATGATACCAGATTCTGCTCAGATCGCCGACAAAAAAGTGACACACACTTTATCGTCATGGTGCAGTCCGAAGTCGCCGAAAACACGGATGGCGTAAATCCCGTGCAAGAGGCAGACAAAAACACACCCATCACAGCAACGGAAGACCCGACACCCGTCATATAGGCGGAAGATCCGACATCCGTCAACAAGACGATGAACTCGGAAGCAGAATCCGTACTAGCCGCCATTGAGGCGAGATTAGAGTCGGAAACCGGATCAGAGGATTTTGATTCCGAAGACGAAGACGCGGACGCCTTCGAAAGGAAAGTTAAATCTTTTCAAGAGGGATTCCATGAAGTGCTAATGGCGAAACCAGCTGATACCACGGATGCCGGCAGCCAGGAAAGCCCTAAAACCCCTCCGCCAGAGGAAGAGAGAGAAGACGGAGAAACTTCTCCGGTATTTCCCAATGTCAAGGAATTGACAGAGGATGAGCCTGTAAAAAAGCCTCCCTCTTCCAAGAAAAAGCATCATGCTGCTAAGAAACTCCAATACAAAACCCGGAAGAAAAAATCAGCTGATCAAGCTGATGAAAACCTGGAAGTAGGATATGCTAGCGGAACAAAGACTGCGGAGAAGAAAATCAAAGAAATCCTTGTTCCGCCAATGACGGAACATGAAGAGCAAGAGCTGTTGCAAACGCCAGTGGGAGCAAATGAACCCCCTGAGATGCTGGAAGCCAGGAGGCAATCTTTCCAAAGGCAACAGCAACATCTACTCAGATCTTGGCAACACCTCCAAAAAACCCAGGATGACATTAAGCTCATGAAGGAAGAAATAGAGGAGTACGAGAGAAAGAATAGATCTGGCATTAAACCTACAAGGTTACCCGGAATCGTAAGACCGGAAGTACTGCCGCCAAAAGAAAGGTTTCACAACCCATCTTGGCAAAAGCAGGTAAACGGCAAGGATGCCAGAGGCGAACCAATTTATAAAACCGCAGCAGAAAACGCGGAAGCAGCGTTCGCCATCCTGAACAATGACATGTACTCCAACGGTGAAAAACTTCAAGGGGTGTATGCTTTCCTAGGTAAAGCATTGCAACAACAACAGCGGGCCCAAGAGCGATCAGGAAGACTGCAGGATAACTCCGCCCTATGAAAAACAGCTACTTGCGCCGCTGGAGCACCTGGACCAGAGGAACCTGGAGATTCAGACAATCCAAAGGATAAAAAAGAGGATCCGAGAAAAGACAAGAAAAACCCCGACAATAGGGATGAAGCGTCCCGAACCGGATCCCATCCCCCGAAAGGTGGACTTAAACCCCACGATCGGGAAGAAAAATACCGGAATGACGGCAAAATAATGCCACCTCCGAGAAACCCAGCTGAGAAAGCCGGAAGATACGATACACCTCACAGACGTGAGAGATCCCAGACACCCCCTAAGGATAAAGAAAGGCACAGGAGCAAGACTCCGCCTAATCCAAAAGGCCGTGATCATGGAAGAGATAGGTACAATCCCGGAAAAGCGCGTCCGCGCAACAATGGAAAAGAAAGGAGTAGATCCCCTTCTGTCCATTCAGCCGGAAGATATTCCGCACACATTGATAGAGCGGAAAAGGATGATCTATACTTTGGTCCTAAGTGTTTCACTGACAGGATCCGAAGGATAACCCTGCATTCTGGCTTCGCCAAAGTTGGTCCAACCTACCAAAAATATACCGGCAGCACAAACCGGGACACCTGGCTCTCAGACTATTATACAGCCGTCCAGATCAACAATGGGACAGACCTGGAAGCTGTCAAGTTTCTTCCCCTAATGTTACTGGGTGAAGCCAGAGATTGGATCAATGGATTACCATCAAGAACTGTCGACAGCTGGGATGATATGGGTAGAGTATTTACTCGCATTTCCGGGGAACATAACAAGCGCCCCCGAACAGCATCAACAGCTTAACCGTTGCAACCCATTCGAGGATGAACCATACGTGGATTTCATCTCCAGATGGACGGCAATGAAGAATAGTTGTTCTGGAGTAACTGACGTACAAGCAATGCATGCCTTTCGTCAATGGCCTAAAACCCGGACTTGTACCGTTCATGGTTGGTTCCAAACAGCACAAAGATCTCGGATCTATGCTTACAAACCGCCAACGAACATGCTGCAGCCGGAAGACGACATCAGAGCAAAAGGGGGGTAATATCGAATCACTGATACTTGCTAAGAAAACCCCTCGTTCTGACAAAAAAGGAACTCCAGAAACAACGACAAAACCCAAAGAGGTCAACATAGCCTTTGGAAGTGAAAAAGGGAATAAGTGGAAAGGACGCAGCCCAGATCCAATCAATTACACTCCAGAGGAGTGGGAGAGGATTAAGTCGGAACCTTGTGTCCACCATTCACAATTTGGGAAACCCACCCATACAAACGCACAATGCCGGCTGAATAAGCACATGAAAGGCAGTGCAGGATCCGGAAGTAAGGGGAAGGGTTCCAAAAGGAAACCCGCCAAACAAAAGCCAGAAGCTGACAAAGAAGACAGTGAATCGGACACTGATGAAAAAATCCAGGAGCAATAGCGAAAGGGCGAACCCAAATTTCCGAGAGTTGATGGAGAAGCAATGCTAACATTCCTGGCAACTCCGTCAGCAAAGGTGGCCAAAAGAACACTTCGAGAAATAAACGCGGTTGTTCCGGCAACCCCGAAATTCTTGAAGTACTCCAACACACCAATTACCTGGGATCAGTCTGATCATCCCGGGAATATCCCTGAACCCGGCACACAAGCTCTTGTTCTAAGCCCTATTGTCCAGAACACTAGGCTAAGAAGAGTGCTGATGGATGGAGGATCCAGCATTAATATAATGTACTTGGATACACTGAAGCATCTAAAGATTTCCGAGTCCCAGCTCAATTACAGCAACATACGCTTCCACGGCATTGTTCCTGGCAGACAAGCACGATCCCTAGGAGAAATTTCCCTAGATGTCACTTTCGGAGATAAAGATCACTTCCGGCAGGAAAAAGTATCCTTCGAAGTAGTGCCGTTCGAAAGCGTGTATCACGCAATACTTGGACGTCCAGCTTTCGCCAAATTCATGGCAAGATCCTGTTATATTTATAACAAGCTGAAGATGCCAGGACCCAAAGGAGGAGTAATCACCATAGCTGGTGATTTTAAACTAGCAAATGAGTTGGAGAAAGAAAACGCCCTTTGCGCTCAGAGAGTCATAGCAAAGGAAGAACTGAAGGAATTGGCCAAGGAGGTATCGCCGACAGAAATGCCGGCAGGAAAAGAAACCCGGAAGCCAACAGACAGCTTCAAGGCGTCCGAGAATACAAGACAGGTAATCCTAGATCCCAAAGATCCGACAAAATTCGTCGTTGTAGGGACTGGGATGACCGACAAATAGGAAGGCGAGCTCATCAAGTTCCTCCGTGAGAACTGGGATATTTTTGCCTGGTGTCCAGCTGACATGCCAGGCGTACCCAGGGAACTTGATGAGCACCAACTCAAGATAATTCCAGGATCAAAACCCGTCAAACAAGGTCTTCGTCGATTCGACGGAAGAAGACGGAAGGCTATCGGCAAGGAAATAATCCGGCTTTTAGCAGCAGATTTCATCCAGGAAGTAATCCACACTGAATGCTCCGCAAATCCGGTATTAGTACCGAAGAAAGACACTACTGCTCTTCGAATGTGTATAGATTACACAGGCTTGAACAAATTGTGTCCGAAAGATAGGTTTGCGTTACCACGAATCGATCAAATAATAGATGCCACTGCAGGCTCTGAGCTTTTGTGCTTTCTGGATGCATACTCCGTGTACCACCAAATACGTATGAAAAAGGAAGATCAAATTAAGACTTCTTTCATAACCCCATACGGGACGTATTACTACGTAACCATGCCATTTGGCCTGAAGAACGCAGGTGCAACCTACCAGCGTTGCATGCAACGTTGTTTGCATAGTCAGATTGGCAAAAACGTCCATGTTTACGTGGACGACATTGCTGTCGTAACCAAGGAAAAAGATACACTCCTTGAGGATCTGCGAGAAACTTTCGAAAACTTGCGCACTTACAAGATGAAGTTAAATCCATCTAAGTGTGTATTCGGGGTTCCCTCAGGAAAGCTTCTGGGTTTTATGGTTTCCCACAGAGGAATAGAAGTTAACCCAGAAAAGATAAAAGCCATCTTGAACATCTCGAAGCCTACGTGCGTAAAAGATGTCTAAAGATTGACGGGTTCCGCCGCTGCCGTCAGCAGATTTATTAGTAGGCTGGGGGATAAAGCCCTACCACTCTACAAGTTGCTGAAGAAATCCGACAAAATCAAGTGGATAGCAAAAGCATTGGAATATCTAGCAGTTATGTCTCTTCCGTACTTAGTTCAATTTCTATGTAAACATCTTTTGAGATCATGAAATAAAGTTGTCGGAATTTTGGTTTCCATGTTTTTTCAGTTTAAAACATGATTCCACCCTATCTATTTCCCAATGATCTTACAAAGTACTCAATGTTAACCCGAATTGTGCCTGCGTACTCGGCGTTAAGAAACTGAATGATTTTTTCAGCCTGCTAACGGCTAAAGGAAACTTGAATTGCCTGCGTGCCCAAGTTTCATTTAAAAAATTCCTTGCTTCTCTAAGCATTTTCTGATTGCTTATATGTTGGGTCACTGGAGCTAGTTAGTAAAAATGCCTTTAGTATGATCCATGTTTCCGAGTTTCAACTGATTGGTTATACCCAGTTACTCGACATGACGATTCATAATGCTATCGAGCCATTTCAAACACTAAGGACAGTCAAAACACATATGCCAGAAAACTTAGAAGATAAAGGAATAATAAAATCCGAAAACTTTGCAAAGAATTTCATAATTAAGATTGCAAAAGGCGGAGTTTTCATTCATACAAATAGAAACATTACATTTTGGATTACATTGAAAGAACACTAATGCTCCTATTGTCTACTTTCACTATCCAGGTTCAAGGTAGCCCTTCAAGCATCCGACTCCTCCTCGCTGCTGTCGTCCTCGGGGATTGGAGGGATCTCCTCTTCTGGATAATTTACGGAGATATTTACCATGGAGACAATCTGGGTGGCGTGGCCCTTGATTTCATCAAAGATGGTATTTCACTGAGTATCCGTATATCCTTGAGGGACACCGGACGCCACGCGCCAAGATTTAGCACCAGGGTAGTGCGTACGCATAAGGCCGAGTGCCATGCGTGCACCACCCCGTGCAGCGGAACGCAGGATGGACTCCCTGGACTCCGCCACCTCCATGATGGCACCCGGAAGTTTTTCAACTTCCGAGAACTCCCCAGTCCTGACGGGAAGGAACTTATTGACCAGCTGCATTCCAGCAGCTCTGATCGAAGTCCATGTCTTTCCAAAGGCTCGGATCCCTTCAAGCCGAGTACCATCTAGGGTGTCTCCTGTTTTTCCAACAAAACAACAAAAAGGGTTAGGTGAAAAACAGAGAAAGAAGGCAAGACATGGAAAAATTGTAAAAGTATCAGTAACTTACCGATAAGCTTGTCAATCTCGGAGATTTCCTCCAGGCGAAGGTTTAGGGCGTTTTCCAAATCCTGAATGGTGGATTTGTCCTTCTCCGCCTGTTCGGAAGCCTTGGAATTAGCAACTCCAAGGGCCATATTACTGGCCTCCAAATCTTTTCGAGTCTTCACAAGATCCTTGTGAAGATCCAAATTATCCTTTCGGAGATTCTCGGCATTGCCGACATCTTCAGCTATTTGCTTGGCCTTAGCCAAAGCAGCTGGAAAGCAAGGAAAATTCCGAGTTTAGAAAATTTCCGGAATAAGTACTTAGACAAAAAATTGAATCGAAAACTTCAGAGGAAAAATGTTTACCTGCTGTTTCCGACAAAGCGAGCTGAAACGACGCCAGCTCCGCCTCTCTCTCCTCAAGAATAGAAAGAAGATTTCTAACCTCTTTATTCTTGATGGAGAGTTTGTTGAAAACTTCCATGTTAATGGCTTCGGCGGTTTGCTGAAACATAGCAAGGAAAAGAATGATTACTAAAAACATTAAGGCAAAAAAGAATACATTTTGTTTAATGCTTGGGGGCTAGAGTTACATACCTAGCTCATTCGTTGCAAACCCACCAAGTTTTCATTGAACCCTTTTGCGTATTCCGCAAAAAGGGTTCCGGCCGCGCTTAGGCCGTCATTGATAATCTTGAATTCCTTGTCAAAGGTGGGAATCTCCTCGTCGAATGTCCGAGAAGGTTTTCCCACCTCTGGAGCCGCCCTTCCCCTCGTGTCCGTGTTCGACACAACGGGCTGGCTGGGCTCTAGTGGCTTGGTGGTGGGGGCTGCAGCGTGCTCTTCCGCCATTGTGGATGGTGTATCTGGGGCGATGACGGGAGAAGGTTGGCTGCCTCGGCTGGAAACAACTTTGTGCTTCTTCAGCTTCTTCGGCTTTAGGCTGGAGGGAGGCAGGCTGAAAACAAAAAGCCCGGAAAAGTTAAAACTCCGAAGACGGAAGAAAAATTTCCATGAAAGAAAAGAACCCAGAAGAAAGAACCTGGAAGTGGCGACGGGGATCCCGTCAAGGTCGATAACTTCCTCGGAGGAAGAAATCTTCTTGCGCTTGCACCCACCTGTAGTGGCAGTACGCAAGGCATCCAGCTCAGCTTCGGAGGCTAACTCCGAGTCTGGAAGTTCAGCGAACTGTCGAAAAAACAAATCAGAGTCAGAAGCAGGAAAATCCGAGAAAGAATGTTAAAACTATACCCAAATGACGGAAAAGATACCTTGGGAGCCGGATTGTCGGCCGTGTACATCGGCCGACTCGCTTCGTATTGGTCGCGAGATGCGACCAACTGGTTTGCGCGCCGTCGAAGATCCCTTGGAGACCAATCCTTGATGGATGTCCGCATTGGGTCGTTGGCACCCGTGTATTCGCACAAGAGGCGGCCACCGTGATTGGCCAACGGCTGGATCCGCCTATTTAACCAGCAAAGGACCGTGTCCATGCCAGTTAGAGGTGGATTGGAGGAGGTGAGCTTGGCGATGCGCCGCTTGATCCTTAGAAGATAAGGCGGCAGAACCTGGATGGCTTCCGTTCCCCAATTGTCTTGGGGAATGGCAGCAGTGTTGGAGAAAGGTGGAACCCCGATGGCCTTCTTTGGGAAAGGCACATCGGGGTGGTAGAAGAAAGAACCCGTCCAAAATTTGACGGATTCTGATGTCTTGATCTTGGGGAACCAATCTTCCCTAAACCTCCGAAGAGTAAAGGAGATGGTCCCGCAAGTCGGGAGTGCGCCCTCCGAGGAGTTCCGCTTAACCCCGAAACAATACATCCAGAAATCTAACCTAGGCTCTAAACCTAAGTAACCCTCAAATAGGGCCTGGAACCCGGCCATATAAAGAATGGAGTTGGGTGGCAGGTTATGAGGTTGGATGTTGTAGTGGGAGAGGATTTGGAGGAAGAAAGCGGAAGGCGGAAGCCCCATACCTCTCAGGAGATGGGAGGAAAGAAGGACCCTTTCGCCGTCTCTCGGCATTGGCTCGTTCTCGTCTTCAGGGAGCCGCCATTTCCCTTTAAGAATCAGGCCCTCCTTTTCCAGGTTTGGAAGGAGGGCTGGCGGAATGCTGCAAGCAATCCAATTGCCTGCAGTTTCCACCTCTTCATCCGCTCCGGCGGCGGCGGACGCGGCGGCTTCCGCAGCGGCGAGCTCGTCGCCGAGGAGCTGGATCTTATCCTCCGCCGTTTCGGGAGCAAATGGCGGGGAGGGTGCGGAGCTCGAGCCTGCAGCGTTCGCGGCGGCAGAAAGATCCTCTCCGCCCGCCGCAGAGGCCGCGGTCTTTTCCGGCTCGTCGTCGGCGTGCTTTGGGGATCCAAGTTGCGGATCCAGGTCGTTGATGATATCGTCGACGGTGAGCGCGGCGGAGCGAGTGGGGGACGACGGAGAGGTTGCCATTTGGTGGCGGCGCGTTGCGCTGGTGCTCTGGGTGCGTTCGTGTGCTCGGGGTGGTTCTTCGCTCGGGAGTTTGTGCGCGGCAATGGCGTGACAGTGAGAGTGCGGAAGGTTTTTTGACGAGGACGAAGACGGCTATTTATAGCCAGAAATCCGTCAAGATACGTGCCAACGGCTATTTTGACCGTTGGATGATCAACGCGTGTCACTTGCCGGAAAATCCGGGAAATGAAATGACAGGGTAATGATGGTTATCTCCTCGTTTCCCGTGAGAATCTGTCAGAGATATGTTACTGGGTTTTCCGCGTAAAACCCAAACGTCCCTTACGTTAGCATGATTAAATGCGCTGACATAAGAAGTTCCTTCTCCACGAAGGATCGTGAGAGAAAAGCCGGATTTTCAGGATTCCGAGTTTCACGTTACCATCTCTTTCAAAAGAAGAAGAATAAGAAGAATCAAGACTGCTGATTAAAATTTCTCGGACAAAGCACATTTGGCGAAAGACGGCAAATCAGAGTTTTAATCCTTCTTGGGGGCTATTGTCGGATATATACCGTATAGGGGTATATAAGATGGTAGTGAAAGTGCCTGGTTACCAGGGTGGCCCAAGTGGTAGTGGGCTATGGTCCATTGGGCGGCCCAGTAACTTGACGCACAGAAGCCGGATTCTAGAAGAACCCGGATCACGGCCTGTGTGATCTGGCTTGGAGGAGAAGACGGATTCCTTACTTTCCAAGTTATAGTTACCATAGTCTTCTAGGTTTCCTATTCTGTAAGCCCTAATCCGGCTATTATATAAAGCCGGACGGGAGATAAACAAAACAACCAACGAATAACAGGGAAGCTATAGGCCAACTCGCCAAGAAGTTGATCCTCTGCGAGTAGCTAGATCCAAAACCTCACATTGTAATCCTGTTTCCAGGATTTAGCCCTGATTAGTGAGAAGTGCAGGAGTAGGCACGTCGTACTGTCGCACGTACCGAACCTGGGTAAATCCTGTGTTTACTGTCTACCACGCGATCCCGTTACCCACGTCTCTACCGTAGTCTCATGGCACCCCCGTCTATGAAAACTACTACGATGTCTCGACAGATAATGTGAGGATGGGGACATGCCTCCACTATTCGAGGTTTGGAATGCCTACGCACTTCAACCAGTAGTGTTGTCTGAACGCTGAATTCAAGCGAGATTCAGACAACGGGTACAAGGGAAAAAACTTTAAAAGAAAGTATAACCAAAATCTCAAGCCGAAAGCAGCAGAAGCTGATAGGGCCTCCGACACGGATGAAAAAGTCCAGGAACAACAAATAAAGGGACAACCTAAGTTCCCCAAGGTGCTGGAGAGCATAAACCACACTTTCCTGGCGACACCGTCTGCCATAAAGGTGAAAGCCGCATGGCGGGAAATCAACGCCATCATGCCATCCAGCCCAAGATTTCCAAAGTATGCTGAATCAACCATTACATGGGACCACAGGGACCACCCTCAACACATCCCGGACCCCGGAGCACACGCATTGGTGGTAAGCCCAAGCGTGGAAAACACTAGACTCCACAAAGTTCTCATGGACGGCGGCGCTAGCATAAACCTCCTGTACCTCAGTACATTGGAGAAGCTCCAGTTATCCCGCAAGCAGCTAAACCACAACAATGTGAAGTTCCACGACATAGTCCCTGGAAGGAAAGTCGAATCCATGGGAGAAATCTCCCTGGATGTTACTTTCGGTGATGAAAATCACTTCCAGATGGAGAAAATCTTTTTTGAGTTTATACCGTTGATGACCCACAAGTATAGGGGATCGCAACAGTCTTCGAGGGAAGTAAAACCCAAATTTATTGATTCGACACAAGGGGAGCCAAAGAATATTTGTGAGCCTTAACAAGTGAGTTGTCAATTCACCTGCACCTGAAAGTGGACTTGTTCGCAGTGGTTTATCAGTAGTAACAGTTTTATAGTAGCAGCAGTAGTGAAATAATAGCAGCAGTGAAATGAAAACAGCAGCAGTAGTGTTTGAAGTAAACATCGTGATTAAATACTGTAGGCATAGGGATAGATGAACGGGCGTTGCATGGATAAGATAGTTCATATAATAATCAAGACATGGGCATTGCAGATAAATAAGATAAAGCATCCAAGCACTAAGTAACCATAGGCATGTATTCCGTAAATAGTCGTACGTGCTCGCAATGAGAACTTGCACAACATCTTTTGTCCTACCAGCCCGTTTTCAGCGGGGCCTCAAGGGAACTACTGGTAATTAAGGTGTTCCTTTTAATAGAACACCGGAGCAAAGCATTAACACTCCGTGAACACATGTGATCCTCACATCACAGCCATCCCCTCCGGTTGTCCCAATTTCTGTCACTTCGGGGCCTCGGGTTCCGGACAACGATATGTGTAAACAACTTGCAGGTATGATCAAGAAACAATAATTATCATCGTGATTCAATAACATGTTCAGATCTGAGATCATGGCACTCGGGCCCAAAGTGACAAGCATTAAGCATAACAAGTTGCAACAATGTCAATAGCACTAATAGAGGATACTAGGCACTATGCCCTAACAATCACGACATTATTACATGAACAATCTCATCCAATCCCTACCATCCCCTTCAGCCTACAGCGGGGGAATTACTCACACATGGATGGGGGAAACATGGATGGTCGATGGAGAGGCGTTGGTGATGACGATGGCGATGATCTCCTCCAATTCCCCGTCCCGGCAGGGCGCCAGAACAGGAACTTCTGATCCCCGAATCGAGGTTCGGGGTGGCGGCGGCGCTCTATTGTGTTTCTGTGGAATATGACGAACCCCCTCGGGTTTTAGGGTTGAAGGCAATATGTAGTCGAAAGGGGAGCCCGAGGGGGTCTCTGGGTGGCCCACACCACCAGGTGGCGCGGCCTAGGGGGGCGCCAGGGGGTGGTGTGGCCCCCTCTGGCCCCTCTCCTGGCCCCTTCTGGCTCCCGGGGTCTTCCGGTGTTTTAAGACCAATGGGGTCTTTTCTGGGCAATTTCCCGAAAGTTGATTTTTCTGCACAAAAATGAGACACCAAGGTAATTCTGCTGAAAACAGCATTAGTCCGTGTTACTTGCATTCAAAACACACAAGTTTAGAGGAAAACAATAAGAAAAGTGTTCGGAAAAGGAGATACGTTTTCGACGTATCAACTCCCCCAAGCTTAGCTTATTGCTTGTCCTCAAGCAATTCAGTGACAACTGAGTGCGATAAAAGACTTTTACGAACACATTTGTTTCATATGATGTAAATATACTCACTATATGATCAAATACTTAATTATGCTCATGATAAGATACATGCAAGATATTGTCACTTAATAGCTATGCAAACCATGAAGAGATAACAACATATTAATAATAAACAACATGAAGCATAACTATTTGCAAGATTGTAATATTCATAATAGGATCTGATAAAGTGGTATCTCGCTTGCCCTTATGTGTGGGGCAAAACATAAATGCCAGGGCACCTCTGAAGTTCAAGGGAAGACTAGAAGTAAAGATATCAAAGATACAAGTATCAAAGTTATACCACAATTAACCGTGTTCTGGGACAAGCACATTACACTAAGAATAACAGCCATTGCTCTCAAGAAGGTGCATAAAGTGAGAATGTGAAGACTCAACATAAAAGTAAAAGAAAGGCCCTTCGCAGAGGGAAGCATGGATCACTCATGTGCTAGAGCTTTTATTTTATTAAACAGAAGTATTGAAAACATTTTTAAGAGAGGTGTATGCTTATGTCAACAAATGGTAAACAGAAAATACAGTACGTCACAAGCCAACTAGATTTCACAAGAGCGGCTCCCATTTGAAGGACGCAACTGGTGTAGAAGGTCATCCCTCTTTCTCTTTTGTTTACACAATTATGCTTTGACTGATAAATCAGGGGCAAAAATAATGAAGAGATTTTGTGTGTATTAATTTGGGGCTGGGCACCCCGCTGCCAGCTCTTCTATAAATTGGATAAGCGGATGAAGCCACTAGTCCAGGGTGTGAAATCCAATCAACAAGTGAGATAAAGATTCTCTATTTACGTCCTCATGAGCTAAAACAGGGGCACAAAACAGGAATAATTTTTAGAAGGTTTTAAAGGTAGCACATGAGCAATTTACTTGGAGTGGCGGTTAAATACCACATATAGGTAGGTATGGTGGACACATTTGGCAAACTTAGGTTTTTGGGAGTTGGATGCACGAGTAGAGCTCATACTCAGTACAGGTGAAGGCTAGCAATAGACAGGGAGCGACAATCAAGAGAGCAACAGCTATCATAATCATGCTTGCGACAAAACAAAATTAACCGAGGCATAAAATTGATACTAGAACTCTGAGGCAAAATAAATCATCGAGGCTTATTGACTTTTTGTTTTCAGTCTTAGCATGCGTGAGCATGTGCCAAGTCGATTCAAATGAAACAGTCAGAGGAGGCTACCACAATGTCATACCCTTCTACGAATAGAACAATGCGAACAAATATTTATACGACATGTCATTTACTATTAATAAATTGGAACAAAACATGAGAGAGCACGAACTATTAAGCAGCCATTAAATCACATATATCTTATATGAACAAACTAAGCATGCTCACATGGATGGGTATATGTACAAAAATGAAAACAAATAGAGTTCATACCAGCCTCTCACCACAACTTGAATTGTCATAGATCGTCATTATTGCTCTTCACTTGTGGCTCGAATAATATATAATGAAAACCAAGCTCCAATGGAGTCACGGACATCCGGTGAACTCTGCAACAAACTTTACAAAACCAAAGAAGAACAACAAATATTTTTGGGTTTTCGATTTAAAACAAGAACAAAAAGAAGCAAGCAAATAAAGAAAAATATTTTTGGATTTTCAAATACTAAACCGAAACAAGAGAAGAAAGCAAACCAAATAAAGAAACTAAAGAAGCAAACAAAGAGAAACAACAGAAATATTTTTGGTCTTTTTGTGTTTTGGAAAACAAGAACAGAACAATAAAACGAAGAGAAACAAAAGAACGAAAGAAAACAAAAACAAACGAAAGAAATGAAAACATGGATATACAAAGAACCGATCGAACATGATATATAAATGAGTGTGATGTCGGTATACCTCCCCCCAAGCTTAGGCTTTTGGCCTAAGTGGAGATCAATCATGGCGCGGGAAATATCCCCACTGTGGTGGGTCGTCCCTCGCGTGGTCGTACTCGGGCGCCCAAGAGGAAGATGAAGCAGCGGGCGCATAGTCATAACCGGGGTGCTGGTATGGGATCCCCGTGGTGTCATAGGGATGGACGAAATCACCATCAGTCCCCCTCGTCGGCATCCTCCCCTTGCTGGGGTAATGCGCAAGGTATGTGTCCAGCTCACTCTCAGAAAGCATCCATCCTTGCCTGCTATTAAGATTAAACAAAAGAGGTGCAGGCAAAAGTACTTTCCTAACAGTTTTAGTAACTCTCCACCTAGATTGTTTGGAGAAAGTTATTTCAAAAGATAAGTTGTGCAAGTGAGCATGGGTAGAAAGAAACTTATGTTGAACCATGGAAACAAGATCAAGCCTCTCTATAGGAAACTGCAGGTCTAGAGGGTGTGGCTCCAAACCATGCAAAGCTAGCAAGAGCGAGGCAATAAGACCTCCACAAACTCCGCCCTTCTCACGGTTAAGCGAGAGACGGTAAGCAATTAAAGCGCCAAAGTTATAAGACCTATCACATCTTAAGGCAGCTGCAATAAACGCCAAATCATAGACAGATAGCTTGTTGGCAGTTTTTCTAGCTAACACACATTTAGAAATAAAATAGGCAAAGTATCGAATGCTAGGGAGTTGAATTTCTCGAATTTTACCTCTCTCCCCTGTGAAGCTTCTGCCTTGGCAAATCTCCTCATATAATTCCAACAGTGGTTTAGGCTGCCCTCTTATCTTCTCACAAGAACCCCACTCTGGTACCTTGATAGCTGCACAAAAATCACTGAAAGGCAAGTTTACAGCTTTATTGTAAATTTTATAGTGGACCATTGGGTTAGTTGAGGACCATTTAAAACGAAAATCCTGCACCACAGACATAGTTAGTTTCACATGTTGGATAGGTTCATCCTCAATGAAACGGTCCAAGCCTGCATTATGCACAAGAGTGTTGAAATCCTGCAAAATTCCCGTAATCCTCATGAATTCTTGACACGGATAAATTGATGGGAACACTCTCTCTTCGCGGTGCACGGGCATGACCTCATGCAACTCCATCTCATGCTGGTTTAGTTGATGAACATTGTGCTCCATCTCTGAAATTTTTCAACAATCATCACAAAAATTAATTTCAAGCAACTATAAGGTGGAAACTACCATAGGGACTTATATGAGAGCTAAACATACATCAAAACTACATTATTTATACTCAAATCAAGCATGCAAACTCACATAAGCTGTCACCTACAGTACCAAAATACTCAAGAAATACTTCACTAAACAAAATTCTACTTGGATCATCGGAGGAGTCACATACCGGAGATCAAACACACCAAATCTCAGCACAAATGATGGGCTGAAGAAGGAGATCAAAAATCCAGAGGAAGAACAGCAAGAACACGGGTTCCAGGAAATGTTTTCAGTTTGGGAGGTGAGAGAGAAGACTTTGGCAGGGAGAGAGTTAGTGGGGGGCCAGGGGGCCCCACACCATGTGCTGGCGCCACCAGGGGCTGGCCGCGCCACCCCATGGTGTGCCTGACTGGTGGGTCCCCTGGGGCCTCCCAGGTGGCTCTCTGCCTCATTTTTGACGTAAAAATTTATTATAATTTTTCTGGAATTTTTCGAGAAACTTTATTTTTGAGGTATTTCCAGAATTTTAATAATTAATAAAAACCAGAAAACTAAAGTGAAAGGGTGGAAAACAAAACCAAAACCAGCACTACAGAGGTTCTATGACACTCTAATGGAAAAATATCCAAAGAAAACAAAGGTGGTAGTGGTGAAAACAAAAGTATGGGTGGTGAAAACATGCATAACCTTAGTAATCAGGGTGAAAACATCAGGAAAACATGCATAAGGATGGTGGAAAACATGATTGTACTCAAGTAGCAATGTGATAACAGAAGTAAACATGGTGAAAACATAATGGGGAAGGTGAAAACATAGTGAAAACATTGTCCTCTTCATTCAAAATCATTTTGTTAACAAGGGTGATCAAGTCTTGTTACCAGAACAATTTTCATATGAAGCAAAACTTTGCTAATCACTAAATAATTATGTTACCTCAACCTTGATAGACATAGTCCCAATCATAATAATTTCATATTCTTTTGGTGGCTTTGGAATAGGACAATAAAATTCTCCAATCTTGATGGTCTCAATATTTTCAATTGAATTTAGACCATATTTTCTATCAATCTTCTTGGGAAAATAAACAGTGTGCTCTTTATCATTAACATTAAAAGTAACTTTTCCTTGATTGCAATCAATAACAGCCCCTGCAGTATTAAGAAAAGGTCTTCCAAGATAATAGACATATTATCATCTTCAGGCATTTCCAACACAACAAAGTCAGTTAATATCAGACAATTATTAGCAACTTGAACAGGAACATCCTCACATATACCCACAGGAATAGCAGTAGACTTATCAGCCATTTGCAAAGATATATCAGTTGGTATCAATTTTTCTAGGAGGAGTCTTTTATAGAGAGTAAAAGGCATGACACTAACTCCAGCTCCCAAATCACACAAAGCAGTTCTAACATAATTATTTTTAATAGAACAGGGAATAGTTGGTATACCAGGATCTCCAAGCTTCTTAGGAACCTTGCCATTAAAAGAGTAATTAGCAAGCATAGTGGAAATTTCCTCATTAGGAATCTTCCTTTTGTTAGAGACAATATCTTTCATATATTTTGCATAAGGAGGCAATTTAATAGCATCAGTTAAAGGAATTTGCAAGAACAAAGGTTTCATCCATTCACAAAACTTGTTGTAATGTTCTTCTTCCTTAGATTTGTGTTTCTTATTAGGATAAGGCATTGGTTTTTGTACCCAAGGTTCTCTCTCATTACCATGTTTATTAGCAATAAAATCTTCCTTAGTGTACTTTGTATTTTTAGTTTGCTTTTCAGGTTCCTCTTAATTTCTTCTTTATCAGAAGCATTTTTCTCTTCATTACCACTTTCAGTTTCAGCATCAGAGATAGATATACTATTAGGATCTTTAGCAAGTTCAGAGGATTCTACAACAGTTTTATGTTTCTTCTTCTTTTTCTTCTTAGTATGAATAACATTATTATTAGTTTGCTGAGAATCTTGTTCAATTCTTTTAGGATGTCCCTCAGGATATAAAGGATCTTGTGTAGCAATACCACTTCTAGTTCTTATTTCATAAGCATGTTTTTCTTTAGAAGCATTAACTAGCAAATCTTTTTGCACTTTAGCAAGTTGATCAATTTGAGTTTGAACCATTTGAAAATGTTTAACAAGCATTTTAACATCATTAGAGGTTCTTTCTATAATACCATGCAAATTATCAATAGCTCTAGAGTTTTCCATTAGGTGATTTTGCACTCTCATATTAAAATTATCTTGCTTAATAACATAATTATCAAATTCATCTAAACATTGATCAGGAGGTTTATTATAGGGAATATCTCTACTATCAAAATGTTGGAGAGAGTGTACCTCAATGGTGGATGAGTGAGGGATTGGCTTACATAATTCTTCTATAGGTGGAAGATTCTTCACATCTTCAGATTTAATACCCCTCTCTTTAAGAGATTTCTTGGCTTCTCTCATCACTTCATCATTTAATTCAATCATTCCCCTCTTCTTGGGTGTTGGTGTTGGTGTTGATACTGGAGTAGGGGTCGGCTCAGGCTCAACCATAGTCCAATCATCATGATTTTGGCTTATTTTAGCCATTAATTCCTCAGCTTCATCTGGAGTTCTTTGCCTGAAAACACAACCAGCACAACTATCCAGGTATGTCCTAGATTCAACAGTTAGTCCATTATAGAATATATCAAGAAGTTCATTATTTTCTAGCTTATGCCCAGGTGTAGCCCTAACTAAAGAACAGAACCTTGCCCAAGATACATGCAATTTCTCTCCTTCCAATTGCTTGAAATTAAATATATTTTGTAAAGCAGCATGTTGAGCACTAGCAGGAAAATATTTCTGAAAGAAAGCATTAACCAAACCAATAGGACTATCAATAGATCCCGGAGACAAATTATTAAACCAAGTTTTAGCTTCATCTTTTAATGAGAAAGGGAATATTTTAGCAACAAAGTAGCTATGTTTCTTAAGATCATCAGAGAATAAACTACTCAAAGAGGAGAGCTCATTCATATGCTTCATAGCACTTTCATTTTCAGTACCACAAAAAGGTTCTTTCTCAACAATAGATATATAAGATAAATCAAGAGAGAAATCATAATCCTTATCCCTAATATTAATGGGAGAAGTGGCAAACTTAGCATCAGGAGATAATTTATATTTAACATCACGACTTTCAATAAGACTTATAACAACATCTCTATCCTTCATAGCATGTATTTCATCAATAAGATCATCATTAAGTTCAATATAGGAATCATCAAAATCATCACTAGGATTCTCTCTAAGCTCAGGTGAAACAGCAGGAGTAACAGGATTTTTATCAGGAGTTTCAGTGTTTGCAATATTTTTAGCTTTAGCAATAGTAGCATCTAAGAAAGGACCGAGAGAACCACTCTCATCAAGCACAGTAGAAGCATCATCAAAAGTATCAGAAGTATTTTCAGATTCAGCAGAAGTAGCACGTGTAGCATGTGTATGTGGTGGTGTAAGCAGCTTACTCATAACAGACGGTGAATCAAGAGCAACAGAGGTGTTCAGAGTTGTACCTCTTCTTGTAGTGGATGGTAATATAGGAAACTTTCCATCACGAGTCTTACCCATGATGAATGATTGGCAGTAGATAATAGTACTCTCCGGTGAGCTCGCAAATAAAGCTATGCTCCCCGGCAACGGCGCCAGAAAATAGTCTTGATGACCCACAAGTATAGGGGATCGCAACAGTCTTCGAGGGAAGTAAAACCCAAATTTATTGATTCGACACAAGGGGAGCCAAAGAATATTTGTGAGCCTTAACAAGTGAGTTGTCAATTCACCTGCACCTGAAAGTGGACTTGTTCGCAGTGGTTTATCAGTAGTAACAGTTTTATAGTAGCAGCAGTAGTGAAATAATAGCAGCAGTGAAATGAAAACAACAACAGTAGTGTTTGAAGTAAACAGCGGGATTAAATACTGTAGGCATAGGGATAGATGAACGGGCGTTGCATGGATAAGATAGTTCATATAATAATCAAGACATGGGCATTGCAGATAAATAAGATAAAGCATCCAAGCACTAAGTAACCATAGGCATGTGTTCCGTAAATAGTCGTACGTGCTCGCAATGAGAACTTGCACAACATCTTTTGTCCTACCAGCCCGTTTTCAGCGGGGCCTCAAGGGAACTACTGGTAATTAAGGTGTTCCTTTTAATAGAACACCGGAGCAAAGCATTAACACTCCGTGAACACATGTGATCCTCACATCACAGCCATCCCCTCCGGTTGTCCCAATTTCTGTCACTTCGGGGCCTCGGGTTCCGGACAACGATATGTGTAAACAACTTGCAGGTATGATCAAGAAACAATAATTATCATCGTGATTCAATAACATGTTCAGATCTGAGATCATGGCACTCGGGCCCAAAGTGACAAGCATTAAGCATAACAAGTTGCAACAATGTCAATAGCACTAATAGAGGATACTAGGCACTATGCCCTAACAATCACGACATTATTACATGAACAATCTCATCCAATCCCTACCATCCCCTTCAGCCTACAGCGGGGGAATTACTCACACATGGATGGGGGAACATGGATGGTCGATGGAGAGGAGTTGGTGATGACGATGGCGATGATCTCCTCCAATTCCCCGTCCCGGCAGGGTGCCAGAACAGGAACTTCTGATCCCCGAATCGAGGTTCGGGGTGGCGGCGATGCTCTGTTGTGTTTATGTGGAATATGATGAACCCCCTCGGGTTTTAGGGTTGAAAGCAATATGTAGTCGAAAGGGGATCCCGAGGGGGTCCCTGGGTGCCCCACACCACCAGGTGGCGCGGCCTAGGGGGCGCGCCAGGGGGTGGTGTGGCCCCTCTCCTGGCCCCCTTCTGACTCCCGGGGTCTTCCGGTGTTTTAAGACCAATGGGGTCTTTTCTGGGCAATTTCCCGAAAGTTGGTTTTGCTGCACAAAAACGAGACACCAAGGTAATTCTGCTGAAAACAGCGTTAGTCCGTGTTAGTTGTATTCAAAACACACAAGTTTAGAGGAAAACAATAAAAAAAGTGTTCGAAAAAGGAGATACATTTTCGACGTATCAACCGTTCCAAAGTGTCTACCATGCCATCCTTGGCAGTTTTGCGTTTGCCAAATTCATGGCACTCCCATGTTACGTCTACAATAATATGAAGAGGCTTGGCCCAAGTGGCGGCATCATCACTGCATGTGGGGATTTCAAGCTGGCAAAAGAATGTGAAATGGAGAACGCCGTTTGCGCAAAGACCGTCTTCGCCAAAGAAGAGTTGCGTGAGCCTGAAAAGGAGATGAAGGACGGCGAAATGCCGACAGGCAAGGAGGCAAGCAACGCTGAAGACGAAAGAAACATTCAGCGCCCAGAACATAAAGAAGGCCAGGCTAAACCCCAACGACCTGGAGAAGCTAGTCACCATTGGGGCCAACCTAGACACCAAATAGGAAAGCGAGCTCGTGCAGTTCCTCCGTGAGAACGGGGAAGTATTCTCTTGGCATCCACAAGATATGACAGGCGTGCCCCGGGAACTCGCCGAGCACTCCTTAAAGGTGAAAGAGGGATCACAGCCTATGAAGCAAAGCCTCCACCGTTTCGACCCGCCAAGACGCAAAGCCATTGGCAAAGGGATTCTTCGGCTTCTAGCAGCCAAGTTCATCCGGGAAGTCATACGCACTGATTGGTCTGCCAACCCAGTGTTAGTCTCGAAGAAGAACACAGTAGAGTTACGAACGTGTATAGATTATACATGGTTAAACAAACTGTGTCCTAAGGATCATTTTGCTTTGCCAAGGATCGATCAAATAATAGATGCAACAGCTGGGTCCAAGCTTTTATGCTTTTTGGATACTTACTCTGGTTACCATCAAATCCGGATGCCAGAGTCAGATCAAATCAAAACGTCTTTCATAATGTCGTACAATACGTACTATTACATCACCATGCCGTTTGGCTTGAAGAACGTCGTTTCAACATACCAGCGTTGCATGCAAAAATGCATGCACAAACAAATTGGACGAATGTCCATGCATATGTAGATGACATAACCAAGGAAAAAGCTACGCTCCTTGATGATTTACACGAAACTTTCGAAAGTTTACGCAAGTACAACATGAAGTTGAATCTGCTAAAATGCGTATTCGACGTTCCCGCCGGACAGCTTCTGGGTTTTATAGTCTCACACAAAGGTATTGAAGTAAACCCAGAAAAGATAAAAGTCATCATGTACATCAGACAACCAACATGCCTAAAAGACGTCCAGAGATTAACAGGATCAGCTGCCGCCATTAGCCGTTTTATAAGCAGGCTAGGTGACAAAGCACTTCCGCTGTACAAGTTACTCAAAAAGTTTGAAAATTTCGTCTGGACGCTGGAAGCAGATGCTCCCTTAGGATATCTTAAGAAAACACTAATGGAGGCACCAGTTCTGGCATCCCCGTAGGAAGGCAAACCCATGTTGCTGTATCTGGTAGCAACTAGCAGGGTAATAAGCGCGATCATGGTGGTGTAAAGAAGGAAAGACAAAAAAGAAATCTCGGATCAGCATTCGGTATACTTTATAAGCGAGGTCTTTTCAGAATCAAAACAAAGATACCCCCATTACCAGAAACTGGTATATGACATATTCTTTGCGTCAAGGAAGCTCCACCATTATTTCCAAGGCCATTCAATAACACTGGTTAGTAAAGCACCACTAAGGGACATAGTCAATAACGCAAATGCTACAGGACGATTAGCCAAATGGGGCATTGAACTAGCAGCGTTTGACATAAACTACCAACCCCGGACAGCGATAAAATCCCAGGTTTTGGCAGATTTTGTCGCAGATTGGACGGAAAACATGGACACGACAGCCGTCCCGGAACCTCCATGCCGGATCTTACATTTTTATGGATCCAAAATGAAAGAGGGCTCGGGGGCTGGAGTAGTCCTCAAATCCCCAACTGGAGAAACTATGAGCTATGTATTGCAAATCCACTTCAATTCCTCAAACAATGTGGCAGAATACGAAGCTCTATTACACGACTTGCACATAGCAAAAGACATAGGTGCCCAAAGGGTGCTATTTTATGGTGATTTGGATTTACTGCAACACTAATTGGACCACACATGGGATGCCAAGAGCCCCATCACGGTAGAATACATAAGAACGATGGACGAATTCATCATCTGCTTTCTCGGGTTTGACGTCAAGCACATCAAGCGCGAAGAAAATTGGACTGCAGATGCTCTAGCAAGTATGGGATCCGAACGCAAGAAGCTACCCCCTGACATCTACCTGGAGCACCTAAGAGCACCATCCATCAAAGGCGGCAACGTGGACTACCCATTGATATCATCATCAGTGGCCATCATCACTGTAACCCCGGATTGGACAAAGCCATACCTGGAATTCTTAGTAAATCGGAAATTCCCGGATGACAGCACGGAAGTTGAACAAATACAACTTGTCCAGCGTTGCAAAGTATACTGCGTCATTGGCGGAAAACTGCACAAAATAAGTACATCTGGAGTATTTTTGCGATGCATCAACCCAGAAGAAGGAAAAGAGATCCTTGAAGAAATACACGGAGGGGACTGTGGTCACCACACCCATTCCAAAAGCCTGGTGCACAAAGCTTTACGCCTAGGATACTTCTGGCTCATTGATATGTCACAAACGTATCTATAATTTCTGATGCTCCATGTCGTTTTCATGCCATATGCTACATGTTTTCCTTACACTTTATGTCATTTTTATCGATTTCCCGGACTAACCTATTGACAAGATGCCACAGAGCCCATTCTCTATTTTCTGCTGTTTTTAGTTTCAGAAAAGTTGTTCTAGAAATATTCTCGAAATTGGAAAATTCGAAGCACGAAAGTCTTAGAATTCCCAAAGGTTCCACGGAGTCCTGAAGAGGCCCGGAGGGGGGCCACACCATAGGGCGGCGCGCCCCCTGGCCGCGCCTGTGGGTGGTGTGGGCCCCTCGGGCATCCACCGTCATCGCCCTTTCGGCTATTTATTCCTCCCGATACATCAACCCTAAAAATATACCACTTCGTCCCTAGAAACACCCGAGGCCTCCTTCATCGTCAACCCGAGATCGGGAGGGTTCTGGAGCTCTACTCGGCGAGGGGAATTCATCACCGGAGGGGTCTACACCACCATGCCTGCCTCCGGAGTGATGCGTGAGTAGTTCATCCTTGGACTACAGGTCCATAGCAGTAGCTAGATGGTTGTACTCTCCACCTTATGCCTCATGTTTATATCTCGTGAGATGCCTCACATGATCGAGATCATCTATTTATAATGCTACATGTTGTGTTTGCTGGGATCCGATGATTATTGAATGCTATGCCTGTTGATTATCAATCTATCATGTTATCTTCATGTGTATGTTATTTATGATCTTGCATGCTCTCCGTTGTTAGTAGATGCTCTGGCCAAGTAGATGCTAGTGACTCCAAGAGGGAGTATTTATGCTCGATAGTGGGTTCATGCCTCCTTTGCATCTGTGCTCGAGTGACAGAAACGTGACGTATGGAGAATGTGTTATTGACATTAGGGAGAAAACAATGATGTTTAATTCGTTTACATTGTTTACATTACACACCTTGCTTACTGTGATTATCCGTTGCTTGCAACTTAATACCTAACGTTTGTTCGGATGATATTCGGAGGGTGGATTATTAGCCATAGACGCAGTTGGATGAAGGTCTATGTATCTTGTTGTAATGCCCACATGAATCTCATAGTAATCATCATGTCATGCATGTTTCTTTCTCTATCAATTGCCTAGTTGTAATTTGTTCACCGCGCATGTTAGCTATCTTTTATGGAGAGACACCTCTAGTGAACTGTGGACCACGGTCCATTTTCTCATTCTGATAATACACACACTGTTTCCACTGCTTTCACACTGCTTCCACTGTTTTCACACTGCTGCTACTGTTTTCATACTGTTATCATACTATTTTCCACACCATACATTTAACCTCATTGTTATCAGCAAAACCGGTGAGATTGACAACCTCACTGCTTCGTTGGGTCAAAGTTAATTGTTTGTGTTATGTAGGTTCCATGTTGCTTCTGAACCGGTAGTGCGCCCTGCCATCTCAGCCGCATCAACCTTCTGAAGTTACTCCTTCCTCCTACTGGTCGATTCAACCTTGTTTTCTTTACTGAGGAAAACTTGCTGCTGTGCTCATCAAACATTCCTCTTGGGGTTTCCCAACGAGTGCAAGTCCTGCACCATCACTCACTGCTTATGTAGACGTCGTTTTTCTTAGTATATGAGGCAGAAGCAGTATTACCTACCGACATCTTGCATGACTCTCCACGAGTACAAGCTTACGTGGAAGAAGATGCAGAAGAAGCGCGTCAAAACGCGTTAGATCTCCTAGAATAAGAAAGAGAAAACGTGCTACAAAAATCTTCCATTTACTAGCAAAATCTGCAAAGATATCACATCCGCAAAGTAAAATCACGAGCCTTTTGGGAAGGCGATTTAGTACTAAGGTTGGTACAACAAAAGAAGCACAAGCTAGCCCTAGTTTGGGAAGGACCATTTGTCATTAGTAAGGCTATGAAGAATGGATCGTATTACCTGGTAGACATCCGGGATACAAAAAAAGTTCGCAAAAGGAAGAGACATCTGGATGACATATTAGAAGAGAAAAAAGACCCTGGAGCATCCAACAGTTACGTCCCTTCTATTCTTAGTAAAAATTCTCATGTAAACACCATTTGTGATCATGAAATAAAATAGCTGGATTTTTCGCCAACTTGATGTTTGTGCATGAACCTCAATCCTCTTTATTTCCCAATAATCCCAAAATTTTATAGACATATCAATGTTAACACGAATTTTGCCCGCGTGCTCGTGATAAAAAATCTAATATCTCATTTGCCTAAAATACGGCTTAATGCTTAAGTTTTCTTATTAGCCCCTAAGAGCTTTTGTCTGATTGCAAAAATGTGTTGGATTGTCGATTAGGCATTACAGACCCTAAAGAACGGCTCGCGAATCCGGCTTTAGATAGATTGGTATATTACCCTGTTCTCTGGCGTGATGATTCCGGCTTTCAGGATTGCCTAATGCCGAAAAACTAAAACCCATCGTTGCCAGGCAACTCGAAAGGCAGAAGCAAGCATTCACAGAGAGCGGTATAATAAAGTACTAAGGAAAAATTGGAAGACAAAAGCATAACTTTGCATATATCTTTAAGAAGAACACCAAACATGGTTGGTATTACAAAAGCATTCAAGGTACAAGATAATGCAAGTTTTTTCCAATTATTTGCCTCTTAGGGCCTACTCATGGCTATCCTCGTCGTCTTCATCGGACGCGCCCGTGTCTTTCGGTGTCTTTGTAACTTCCTCTTCGGGAAGAAAGTCCCAATGGACACCATTCCGACGATCTTCGCGCCATATCTTTTGACGAAGTCGAATAAATCCTAGACACGCTTGGAGGAAAGGGAGGCAGGGACGCCGGTTGCCAAGCGCCAACATTCAGCGTCCATGTAATGGCAACGAAGAAGACCAAGTGCCATCTTTGCCCCACCACGGGCAGCCGAATGCAGGAGGCCATCCTATGCCTCAACAGCGATGTCCAGAGCATCCGGAAGCTTTGTCACCCACTCCAGCTGTTTCTCAGGGAGAAACTTCACGATGAACCTCTCCCCGGCCGCCCGTATGCCTACGAGTTACGCGAAAAAAGCCTGGATGTTATCTATCCTAGACTTGGTCTTGTCCTCCTTCTCCCTGTAAAAAAATAAAACTTGTTGTTAGCCAAAACAACAAAAGGAGAAGAGATGTAAAGCCGCAAAGAGTAAATTTTAAGAAGAACTTACCAAGAAACTCAGTGTCTAAGACCTTGAGGTCATCCAGGGCTTCCCCCAACTTCTTTTGAGGTCCTGGATCGCTTCTACGTCCTTAGCATCCGGGGACGCTTGCTCCGCCATTTTTCTCTCCACCTCGCGAAGGGATTTTTTGCAAACCAAAAGATCCTTATTGGATTTCTCCAAATCCTTCAGAAGGCAAAGGTTTTCATCGCGCAACCCTTGGGCATTGCTGGCGCTGGCGAGAGCCTCCTTGGCAGACTCAATAATGGCTAAAGAAGGAGAAGAAAAGTAAAAAATCAGAATCAGAAAGAAACCAAATGACAAAACTCGGACTTAAAAGAAAAGCCGAATGACGAAAATCAAAAGCGAAAAGGCGGAATGGGAGACTAACCTTTGTTGCTCTCCATCTCCTTCCAAAGATTGGAGTGTTGCTGGTTTTTGTTTTTAACCAGCTTAATCATTTCCCGCATCTTCTTGTTGCTTTCCGTCAAAGCGGAAAACATCTTTGTGTTTGCTTGCTCCGTCGTCTTCTAGGACACAAAGCAAGAAAAAAAAGGAAGAAAAATCAACATCCTTGAGCAATTAAGAGTAACTATCTGACAAAATGATCGAATAATTACTCGGGGGCTAGGGATAAGGATATTACCGTGTTCATGTGACGGACGCGTCCCGGCACTTTAAGGAAATACTTGCTGTAGCGCTGGAACTGACTTTCGAGGAAGCCGAACCCCTCGTCCATCACTTCCTTCGGGCGGAACATGAATCCATCCCGATAGATGTACGAGCTAGTTGGCACTTTGCTGGCCTTCGGAAGCGAGGCGGGCACAAGCAGGTGCTCATACCCCACAATGACCTTGTCATTCTCATCAAAGACCTCTTCCTTGATGGGACGTACAAGTCCCCCAGAAGCCGGACGGCCCGTCGTCTTCTCGCTTTGACGAACGGGGCTCTTCCCGGATGCCTCCGCCCTTTTCAAGCCCTCTGCGGTAGAGGCCTCCGGCTGGCTGGGCTCTGCTTCCGTTGGATCGACATAAGGCCCCTGTTCAAGGATAACAGGGACCTACTCGGAAGATTTCTTCTTCCAGCCATACATAGTCTTCTTCCGCCCTTTTAGAGAAACAGGCTGAAGCCTAGAAAGAATGAAGAGAATATATAAGGCAAACAACAAGAAAAAGAGCAAATGAGGGAAAATCCAAATGACAAAAAGGTAAAAGGCCGGTCAAAAGGCAAAACTTACTTGGAAGATCAGATGTTAGCCCCTTCCAGGTTTATAACCTGGACACCTTTCGGGATGGTGCGCGATCGCTTGCACGTATCTTTGCGGGGCTCCAAGACGTGGATGACGCTTTCTCCTTCCGCTTCTTCTTCGCCACCAGATCCCCTGGAGAAGAAAGGTGTTCGTCCAGAAGTTCGGCAAACTGCAAACAAATTTGGAAAACGCATGTTAAATTGCAACCAATGTCCAAACCAAATGCAAAGATAAAGAGAGGAAACACTTACGGCATGTGGCGGATTTCCCGCTGAGTACATGGGCACCAGCTCGATGTACTGGCCCCGGACGTTGATGAGGGGGTTGACAGAGGATTTAAGCTCCGACAACTCCAGCGGCAGCGGGGTGCAGCGAAGAGGATCCGACGTCCCCGCGTACTCGCACATCAATTTGCCTTCCCGATGCGCGAGGGGTTGGATCCTACGACAGAACCAGCAAAGGACCATGTCCGCCCCGCTGAGTTCGGGATCCGCCGTTTTCCTAGCCAGCGCGCTTCAGCGGACGCGCGAAAAAATGGCGCACGAAATAAACCGGCCAACGCGCGGGAAAAAACTCGACCACGCGCTCTTCATTTTGGGTATCCCCTCCAGCACGCGCGACGACGGAGCTCGCGCGCGACAGCTCCAACCGCTCCGACACTTCAGCGCGCGCCGCGGCGGAAGCCATTTCTACACCTCCCAATCCCACCGTCGGCCCCCAAAATCCTTCTTCGCTGCCCCTCCGCCGCGAGGCCGGTCGCTATTCAGGCGCCGCGCGCCGCTCTGCTGCCCTACCCGCCGACTACCGAGCGCCGCCGCTCCGACGCTGCGCTGCCCTTCTCCGCGCCCGCCGGCCTCCGGCGCTGCGCTGCCCAGCCGCCGATCTGAGCCCGCGCCCTTGGAGCAGTGCGCGCTGGCGCCTGCCGGCAGAGCAGCTACCACCGCGCGCAACGTTTTCGACGAATTTCCCGAAAGGTAAAACCGGCACCGAATCGCTTTATATTCACTTTACCTACTTCTAGTTTCCTCAAACAACAAAATTCTATTATGTAGATGAGGGAACAAATCAATGGCCACAACAAGTTTGATGCGGAACTATTTTGCTGAGACGCCCGTCTATCCGAAGAACAAAATGGCTAGTCTGTTCTTCTATGTTGTGTTTTTGATGAACTATTTAATGAACAATTTGTTGTAATATGTGAACTATTATTTGTATTTATATGAAATACTTGTTTGTGTTGTAATAATAATTATTGAACTATTTTTTGTTGATTTTTTTATGTGTGTTTGATTTAGTTTGTGCAATAGAGTATTTGTGGTTTGGTTTGTCCAGCGCGCATGCTCAATTTTAGCACGTCTGAATTTCCGCCGGAGCTGCGCACGTATTATGGCGCGTCTGAAATAGCTGCACACGCGCATAATTTTTTCTACGCGCCAAACGGCGCTCCATAGACGGTTTCCAGCGCGTCGCGATGGCGCGGCTGCTGGAGATGCTCTTACTATTTGTGTTGTTTTCTGCCTCTTGGGCATTTTTCAGCGCGAAATCTATTGTCTGGTTATCCTAAGTCTTCTTTGTACCGTGTGTGACTTTATTTATAAAACATGATGGAAGTTTGTTTTGAAAAGAAAAAATAGACTGCACGCCCTGTACATGTTTGACGGAACGCGCATATCCGCTGACAGGGTCTATATTTACAAGTGTAATTATCACGAGACAATCAGGTTTTTTATCTCAAAAAAAAAGACAATCAGGCTGGTGCCAATGCATCACATCTTCTCACGGGCTATAGCCCCGCCACGTCACCTTTTTTCCTCACTCTCACGCCACTCTCACGGCACGGTGCCAGTGCACGGGCCATAGCCCTCACTCTCACTTCTCTCTCTGCCACATCAGCTTTTCTCTCTCCTCCACGTCAACATATATTTTTGAAACGAAAACATTCAAAAAAAAAAGACATTAGCTGCTATTAATAAATCACTTATGTCTTACAAGTATAAAATATGAAAATAAGTGGTAATGAACTTTAAAAATAATATTCCACTAATAGAATGTCACTAAAATTTAAATTGAATAAGTTTTATATTTCTATTATTTTATATTTTGGAAATAACATTAAACCACTATTAAGAAATTATTCAAACTTCAAAAATATAAATATGTGGAAAAGTTTACAAAATGGTACTGTTGGAAAGTATGTGAAAATTTAAGAATATAGAATTTTATTTCAAGTCATTTGTGGTTATAAAACAAAAGTTATGAATTAATCATTAAAACAGAAATGAAAAAAAAATGACGTCAACGCTGACGTCACCCCGTCTTCCTCCTCTCGCCCCCCTCCATCGCGTCGCCCCCCCCCCCTCTCGCCCCGCTACCCCCCTACCGTCCCGCCAACGCGGGCGAGACCGCGCCCTCTCGTCCCCTCTCGACGGGCGACCCTGCCACCGCCCGGCCCGCTCCTCTCGCCCCCCTTCTCGCCCGCTCTCGCCCCGCGCGGGGCGGTATCGCCCCCCTTCTAGCCTGCGTTGGCACCGGCCTCAGGTT